>RXOD01006437.1:0-10366 GCA_005223375.1 Amoebophrya sp. AT5.2
GCCAAAAAGAAGCACGAGCGAGCCAGCAAGTTTATGCCGGAGCGTGAGTCGAGGACCTGGCCGAGCCAGACGCGGCGCAGCGGGCTCCACTGTCAGGCGGGGCGCTTGCGCGGTCAAGATAATGCGCGCGATTCTGCACCTCTCCGCGAGGTCGAAGAGCATCGCGAGAAGGGCGCCACTTTCCGGGGGTGCCGTGTGGAAAACAGATCCGGAAGGGCGACTACTGCAACGACTGCAAGAAGGAGCACTGTATGCGCCAGACCGAAATCGAGGAAATGAGACTGGAATCGGCTCGCGCTGAAAAAGACAAGAAGCGGCCGGCCCCGTACTAAAAGGGTCGGGGTCCGAGACAGAGACTCACTGGCTTAGGAATAGGATGCGGATGGCCCACTACTAACTTCTCAGATCGAGACTGGCTTCGGATGGACTCGTGCGCGCTGTGTCTTTCGCTGAACGAAAGCCATGGACTTGCGCTGGAATTTCTAGCGCTGAAAGCGAACCAATCTTTTGGCCGCATCAAGAAGAACAACGGGCGCTGGTGCTTGATCTCAACCCTTTTGCGTACATTTCAAAGATTATCTCCATCACGAAAACGGATTGAGTTTCGAAATCGATTGTGCGAGTTGATTCCTGACGCTCTCGGCGCTGTGCTGGAGGCGCCACGGCGATGCATTTTCGTGATTCTTACCGGATTGCCAAGCGACCGCGAAAGCAAACGGGGCGACCCTCACCAACTGCGCGCCGATGGAGGCGGTGACTTTTATGCTGCGCAAGCGCGTACGCATCGCGGGCGAGCCGTCGGGTCTGCAGATGGGCGACCTCGGTCAGGCGAGCCCTCTGGACTGGTGATCCCGGAGCAGGCCGCCCAGCCTGCTCCCATCACCGAAATCGAGAACGCGACCAGGACGGCCATCAAGGAAGGAATCAGGCTGCAAGGTCGCCCGCGATACGTGTTTCCATGGCTCGCAAGTTTCGCCCCGGAACGAACTTAACCGAGGCGGAGGAATACGCAGCAGCCAAGCAGACAACGTCAACGGCAATCACCTCGCGGGGCGCAGGCTGGCTCGCGTCGCAGATTCGACTGAAGATTAAGCAAACAGCGCGGCAGCCTCAACCTTTGACGATGGACGAGGGTGGTGCATGGCTGCAACGCAAAGGCGCGACACACGTGGAAAAGAGTCAGCGCATCGGCCGCGCGAGATATTTCAGGCCCATTCGCTGCATGGCTGGGCTGGCGCATCATGGAACGAGAAAGCAGCAGCACCCCAGGCCTCCGGGTAGGTCTCCCGCTCTTCTGGTACCTACGGCACCAAAAGAAGGGGAAAGCTTTGCGATTATTCGATCGTCGGAGAGCGCGCGGCTCGCCCGTCGACCTCGACGGCGACGGGCTGGCCAAAAAGAAACAGAAGAAGGCGGGCGAAGTGCGAAAAAGATCCAGCGAGGAGCGCACTTTCATAAGGAATGCACTACGGGCGCAGCGGTGCGGCATGGGTTCGCTGAATCTTGCGACGTCGCTGTCGCGCTGCGTTTTTTGGCGGCCAACGTAGTAGAGCAGTCCGCCGCTCGCTCGCAAGTAAGAACCGCGGCCGCAAGGACGGCCCGCGAGAACGCGTCGCCCGAGACAAATCCTATCGACATCGCGCCCCTGCTTCTGCTCTTTCGCCGGGCACACCCTGCGGAGAGCTGCCAGGGCAAGGATGCGCAGCGACTGCCAACGCGCATACTCGCGGCCGAGAGCCCGCGCCTATTCACTCCGCGCGCTGCCTCCGGGTGCGCGACGCCGCTGGATTTCCATAAGCAGTTCAAACAATTCACAACCACGGAAATGCCGCAGCTTACGCTGCTGGTGCTGGTCCGATGTCCGGCGCTGAACAAAGGCCGGCCACCTATCTGGTGCGTGAAAGTGAACGCCCGCGACGCGTTCGGGACGTCGCTCTTGAGAGGGAGCGAGAGCGAGACGATCGGCAAGCTGCTGAAGGGGGGGCAAGGAAGCGGATGCCAGAGGCCGGCAATTTACTGCAGTGGTTTTGTTTCTTTTTGGATCGCGCTGGCGGATCATCTCGGTTTACCCGTGCAAGCGACGGTCGACGCCCTACCAAGTTGCGTGCGGGGCGACGGTTTCGACGGCGGGCCCCCCTCCCTCGGAGACATCGCGGCGGCCGCTGCTCTATTCAAAACCAGCATCCGCGCCGTCGAGCATGAAGCTGAGGAGGGTAAGCGCCAGGCCGCCACGTGCTTCCTGGGGCGCGATCTTGCCGCCGGGGATTCGGTCACGGATTTCCTGGACCTCTCCCTCTCGGATGGTCACGTCGCCGTCTTGCTGCCGGGGTTTTGAAGAAAGTGGAAACCGGCGGAGACACACGGCGCGCCACTAAAGACGGGAGAAGAGCAAGAGGCGCGCGGACGCGGGGGCCGAGGGCGCGGCCGTACTGCTCCACCTGGCGGCGTGGTGGAGTCTATCGCCCCCGGGCGCTTCTCTGGCGTCACGCGAGCCACAGTGTGGCGACCTCTACCGCCTTGGCACAGTGGCGGCGGAGTCCAATGAGACTTGGACAGACCCGCCCCGTGCCTCCATCTACCGCTCGCGGCCCAAGAATCTGAATCAAGGTGGGCCTGGACATCTCAAAGAGTAGATTGCTCGCGCGGCACTCAATGGCGTGCGTGTGCCGTACTGGGACAAGACGGCCGCGCGCCGTCCTCGCTCCCGGAGCCGGGCGGCGCCGCCTCCGGCCTCCCGAGCGGCGCACTTCCGTCCGCAGGTGGGCAGCCCCCGCCCTCTGGGTTTCTTCCGGTCGCCTGGACACGAAACCCGCGAAGCTCCACGAACTGAGCCAGGGAGGCGGGAAGATGGTGCTAAAGGAGAGGAAGCGGGCGCGTGAGTGGTCGCGGGGCCATCGCGCTCGCGGCGGCTGCTCTTACTTTCGAGCGAGTAGAGTGAATCGAGGCGAGTGGAGGCATTTCCATGCTGGAAGGACCAGGGCGCGCTGCGACAGTTCTGGGGCCCAAACCAAATGCCCGAAGTGTTTGGCTGGCAGTATCCCCACACGACAAGCAGCCAGAGGCGCCGGCGAGTCACATCCTGGGCGACTTGTCGGCTGCAAACGTCGAGGAAAAAGCGCGCGGGGCAGAAGACAACTAGGCACACTCACACCTGGGAAAGTCGACACCTGGATCGTCATCCACAACAAAAGAGAGAGCGCGGCGGCATTCCGGGTGGGACTTCGGCAACAGCGTAAAGGACCGCCCGACCAGGTGGAGAAGGACGAGGGCGGGCCATGACCGCCACAACCACGAAAAGGCGCAGAAACACCGCCGAAGGCTGCCAAGAGTACGCGAGGGGCATCAAGCTCAGCCCGAATGTCGCACGCCCAGACGCGCCAGCCCTGGTTTCACCTTTGTGAGCCCTCTCGCGCTCGAACTTCGGCCCAAAACGCGCCCAGCAAGAAACAGCCGAGGCAAGAGCTGGCCCCGCTGCAAGTGGCGCCCTCCCTCACCGAAGGCGAACGGATCGGGCCACCGCAATTAGTCCAAGAGGAGGCGGAGGAGACTCGTCCGGCAGTCGGACGTATGACGGCACGCCTCGCGATCACATCTGCGCCCGACAAGTTAAGAAGTGGGCACCCGGCTGGCTTGCTGCATTTTGCGCCGCGCTTGCGCGAGCTTTTTCTGCCTCTTGGGCTGCGCCTCGGGATGGAATTGGGCAGCGCGGCGGGCACCCGCCAGGGCGGCGCGATTCGCTTGCGCCATGGCCATGGGACCGACTGGCGAGCGCCCGCAACGGCCAGGCGCAAGCGCACCCGCACGCCTTGCCAGCGGTGCCCAACGCGCGACGCCCCGAGTGGCATGGTGCAACTTTCCAGCCCTCGTCGGGGCGAGTACCCGCGGGGCCACTGCGGAGCGGCGCCCGCGCATGGTGCTGCCGCGGCTGTCGCGGCTGTCCCTCGACGTCTTGAAGAGCGCAAGCCCCGAAAACGGGACCGAGCAGAACCCAGACCCGATAACGACCGGAGCAACCCCGAGAGAGGGGCGCACGCCATGCGCCCCCTGGGCCGTGCGCGACAGTTGGCACAGTTGTCCTGTGCCACATCTTCGCCAGCCAGAGGCTCGCAACATGACGCGAGCGACTGCCTTGCCCAGCTGATAAGCATAGAATGCGCCAGCACCCATGTCGGCGGGACCGGCGGGGCCGCAGAAGAGTCGCGTGCTTTCTGGGAGGGAGGCATGTGTGGAATAGTACGATTACGAATACAATCAAGCCCCTCTTCATCGGGTGGACTGCATTTTTTTACAAAGATAGTGAAAGATGACGCACTTAGGTACCCGCGAGAACCCGATGGCAAATTTTCTGGCACAACTCGAAAAGCGGCCGCGTGATGTTCACTCGCATGCCGCCCACGCTCGCTGGTACCGGTGGCACCGACTCCCCGAAGTAGCGCCACTTCAATCCGTTCCAGCACCCGTAGTCTTTGCTTTTGCCCCCCGCGTCGTGCTTCCCCGCCACCCCCGTTTTGCCAGGGGCCGAACCCTCCAACCCGAGTAAGAGAGACTTTACGCCGCCCGATTCGTCCACTTTTGCCTCCCGCAACTGAACTAGTGAGGAAAACAGAAGTGGCGAATCGCGAAACATCTTCTCTGCAAAGTCGAAGTCGTCGAGGTCCTGAATCGGTTTCCAGTTCCAATACCGCGTCCGTGTGCCGCCGGGCGTTTGGACCTGTATTGCATCGGATTCGACGCGAGAGAACGATTTCGGTTTCAGATCTCTATGACCAAGCATCATCATCAAGCGAATGCGAATACAGGCAGCATACAACACAGACACACATGACCGAACTGGAGCTAGTGCAAAATTTTTTTTTGATTCTTCGTCGACAACATCGACGCGCAGTTACTCTTAGTGGCAACAGGAGGCGAACTTGCATAGGACTGACCTTCGTCCAGAATGCGCAGTCGAAGGGTCGTGTCTCGAAGGTTTCGTGATTTGCAAACGAGTCCGCCGACACGGAGTCGCCTCCATCGTCTGCCTCGTCCTTGAAAAACATCATTCGTCTGCTCTTTCCCGGCGCCTTGTAGCTCAGTGCCTTTGTCACAAACATGCTCTTTCGGCCGCCGCCACCCGTCCCACTCAGCGTGGAGGCCATCTTCGCGAGCGGCAGGTTCGTATCTCCGCTACTCGTCGCGGTTCCCGTGCCGGCTCCCCCCCCGCCGGCGGTCGCAGACAGCTTTTTCGCCACCGTCGAGATCCGGGCGCCGCTTTCGTGCCGGCTCGTCGCCGGGTTGCCCATACTTTTGGCTTTTTGCATGGGCAAATTCTTTTGCTCGGACTTGTCGTTGATGTTCAGTTTGCGCGTCGCGAACAGGAGCCGCCGACTCACGCGAAAGGTCCGCAGGTCCTCGCTAGTGTCGATCCGGTCCTCGCGCGACGTAGTGATGCGTTCGCAGCTGACGTTGGGAGCTGTGTCGCTGAGAACCGCCACGCCGGAGTTCCCGCTGGAGACCTGGGAATCCTGCGGGGAGTTTTCCGTAGCACCAACTCGCACCCGCTCGCGGCCCGGCTCCACCTCCGGGCTCCTGTCGGATTTGTTTCGCCTGCCATCGAGGACACTAGCAAACCCTGCTCCCGCGCCGATGCCCTCGCCCGCCTCTTCGTCACTCTCGTGTTCTTCTACGCCGGATTCCTTCACCACGGTGCGGCCCCCATTGGTGCGCACCTTTTTCACCACGTTGCTCGCCGTTGGCGGCCGTGAGCCCGTCGAGGCGGTGGGCGGCCCGCCTTGGTGGAGTTCGACCGCACTGCCTTGTCCTACCCCGGTGTCAAAGCAGTCCGACTGGGGCGAGCTCCCGCTCCCGGGACTGCTGTTCTTCGACGGCGGCGACGAGCTCTTGGGAGACGCCGGCGACAGATGGGCCGCGACGCCCCGCGCTGCTGCTCCTCTGCTCGCGCCGAATTTCAGCGGCGCTCGCGCCAGCAAGCTGGTGACGGCCGTTGCAGATGTGAGCGTCGAGGAGCGCTTCGCACTGCCGCGCTTCCACGAGAACCGGTGGCGAAAATTCGACCCCTGGCTTGCCTCGCCAGGCGCATTTGGGCCGAGCTGTTGCTGTTCCGCGGCTGCTGCTGCGGCCGCGCTGGTGCTTTCGCGCGGCTGAAGATTCCCGTTTTGCGGTGGCACGCCCGCTCCCGGCAAGGAAGACGCATTCACCCCGCTGGTTGCGCGCGAGGACGTCGCCGCGCCGGCTCCCGTGGCGGCACTACTGGTGCCCACCACCGTTGCGTCGTTTCCGTTTGCCGGCGACGTCGACGTTGTGCGATCGAGCGAGTTGCCGTCGTTTCCGGCAGCAGCCGCGCCACCGCCGCCTACTTGGCTCAGGCGGTTGAGCAACGTCGGCTTCTTCTTCTTTTCCGCCTTGTCGGCGGCTGGCGCTGGATTATGGCGCATGGCGAGACTGTCTGCAAACTGCTGGCTCACATACACGGTGGCAATCGTGAGTCCGTAGCACGTGCCGATCCCCGGCATCGTGGCTGCCTCCCCGGCCTCCTCGCGGCACACGACGGAAGCGCCGCTCGAGGAGGAAGCTGCGGCGCTAGAAGCTCCGGCGACCCCGCCGGCGTCCAGGTTGATGTTCTCAGAACCAGCATCCACCGCTGTTCCGCCGTCCACCGCTGCAGTCGCGCCTGAGACTGGGTCGTTTCTCCTCCGGGAATTCGGTTTCCTTGGCAAGAACATCTCCGTCGTAAATCCGCCTGCGTGGGCCAGCTCATCGGCGCACGCGCGTCGCGCCGCGTCCTCCCAACGCTCTTCTGGCATCTTTTTCGTGGTGAGTAGCGTCGAGCGGTCGCTCACGCGCCCGTCTTCCAGTTCCTCGTGCGTCCGAAGCAGAATTTTGTCGTCGCACATCAAACACACGAGGAAGGGCTCCACGTACCGTTCTAGCGCGCCGCGCCGCATGCGCAGGTGGCACTTCCTGAAGATCAGCTCCTGGTAGAGCCTCCGAAGTAAGTCGGGGTCTATGAGAAAGCGGCGCGATGGTGGCACCGCAGCGGCTGATGGCGGGAGGTAATTGCTCGTGCCGCCGGCCTGCATCGATGCAACCATGTTGAACGGGTAGGCTTCGTTTCCAGCCACGGACGAATCGGTGAAATTCTGCTGTCCGGCCGGACTATACGACCTTCCCAGCGTTGCCGCCAGATTGGCCGCCGGCGCAGCCCGGATCAGCCGCGGCTTGTTCTTTTCCTTTTCTGTTTTTTTCTTTTCCGCATTGTGCAGCGGCGAATTCATGTTAACGTTCGATTCGAGTTTGTGTACGGGGTCGGCCGGATTGGACAAGTAACTCCAGTGAGGCGCCACCGGAGCGTTGGAGGTCGTCGAGTGCACGTGGTTCACAGTAGCGACTCCGCCCGACGTCACGCGCTGCACGCCCGCCAGGTGCTGTTCGCCGCTGCCGCTGTTGTTCCCGCCTGCTCCGCCGAAGAAGCCGCCAAACAGCTTCTGCGACCGCAGCGGCGTCGTCGCCACGCCGTCCGCGCCTTCGCTCTTCGTTTTTGCAGTCGTGACCTGTTGGTCCATTTCCTCGATCATTGGATCGGTCATCAGCAGATTTTTCGTGCTGTGGTAGGGAATGGTGCTCTCGTGTCTCCAGGTCATAGTCGAGCGGTGGCGCAAACCGTCCGACCGCATCAAGTCGCCGAAGTTCACGTCCGGCCCGAAATGGACTTCGCCGCCGCTGCCGGGGATCAAATCGTTCCCGTCAGTCGGCAACCCGTTCATTTCGGAGCCGCCATTTGTTGCGGCATGCTTGGTGTCGCTGGTAATGCCGAGGACTTCTTTTCCCAGCAAGCCTAGTTCGGCGGCGCGCAGCAAAAGGACCTCGAGCGCCTCGAGTGACGGCGGCGCCGGTAAGACGTAGTAGGGGTCCTGCCGCGTGTCGCCCTGGTTGTGCAGGAAAACGGGCACCTCGGTGCTCTCGCCCATCGCGACCACACCGATCTGCTTCTTCTCGCGAGAATTTTGGTCGATGCTCTTGGCGTTGAACGCCGCAGCCGTAATGTAGGTGCGCGCATTGAGTAGTGTTTCTTCCACCCACTGCTCCGCGGGCGACGGCAGCGGATCGGTGCCCTGCCGTGGAATTCCGTCGTCGTCGGATGGGCTACGCTGCCTCTGTATGCCGTCCTGCTGCATATCCCCAAAATGTCCGGGAAGCGCTTTTTTCTTGCCGTCGCCGTCGGTGGGCGACCTAGTTGCAGATTTGTCTCCTCTCTTGGGCGAGGACCCCCGCAGACCCGCGAGCGACGCTTTTGCCCCGGCCGCTATCGAGGACAACGCAAAGCCGCCCGATTCCTGCGAAGTTTTGCTCGAGGCCACCGCGGCGTGTATCGAGCTGTTGTCCTTCGACGGACCAAAGGCGCCAGCACCTGGTCCTTCACCGAAATCGCCCGCCTCCCTGCTGCGCGGGTCGATACCGAGGCGCGCCAACGTGATCACATTCAGCGTGCGGTCGAACTCACGGCTCCAACTCCAGTAGAACGTCCGCACCCCCAGCGGTGTCGCCCTTTTCGTCACAAAAGTGTGTGCACCCATGAAACTGGCACTCGCATGGTTCTCGGAAAACCCCTGCAAAGATTCCCCGTTCGCGTGCGTCACGTTGTCGCACGAAAACGTCCACTGCTCCGGGTGCTTCACGGTCACGCGGCAGACGTAGTACCGGTACTGAGTCTTCAACCCCGGAACGGCCTTCGACAGTTTCGTTTCCTGCTTCGTGTACGGGATCATGAACTCGTTCTTTTGCTTTTCTCGTCTTTCCTTATCCTTGCGCTGCCTTTCGAGCAGGAGCGCTGCCTCGGTGGAGGCGGTCGCGCGCTTGGAGGCTCCACCGAAGAGAATGGAAGCTCGCTTGCCCGTTGCCCACGAGCTGCTCAGCCGGCGGCTGAGAGAAACACTGCCGCTGACTGAAAGCGCATTCGACGCTTTGCGCTGACGATGGCTTGAGGAAGCAGCGTCGGCGCTTCCAGTCGCGGCCGCTGCGAGCTGTGAGCTGGTCGTACCACCAAGATTGCTTGTGTTTTCTTTCGACGATGCGGGGGACCCGGTTGTTGCGGGGGAGCTTGGACTCGCGTCACCCGCGGTCGCTCCTTCTGCCGCGCCGCTAGTGCCTTCCCGCTGGTAAAACGAAGCTGGCGAGTCCTTTGCGCTATCCAACGCTTCGATACACAACACGTTGTCGCGATCCAAGTGCAAGTCGTCCGCCAACATTCGATACACGCAATCTCGCCACGGCTCCGCCCGTCGGCGTTTTGCGCCGGGAAGCAACGGCGTCGTTGACACGAGCCTATCGTCCTCGCTGATTTCGCACGAGCGAACAAGAATCCGCCCCCCGTACCTTATGAGCACGATGATGGGGGCGACCCGCCGCACGAGCGAGAGCGAGACCGGCTCCGGTTTGGCGCCGCAGTAAATCGAGAGGTTCGCGTTTCCAAGATGCAGCGCAGTGTCGAGTTCGAAGGGCGGCTCGATGATGTTCGATCCGACGCTATCATCTTCCTCTTCAGCGGCTTCCTGCTCCTGCTCCTGCTCAGCCCGCTCGCGCGAGCCCGTGCGGGAGTCGTCACTTCTCTGTCCGTCTGCTCCTCCCGGCGAGGTTCCGGCATGTGCTTGTGGAACAGCTCTTTCCATCAGCTTGAGCTCGACGCCCTCGGGTGACACAGCCGTAGCTGTTCTGTTGTCGGCGCACTCCTTTATTGTCGTCATCGTTCCGCTTCCGCCCACACCTGCAAGCTCGATTGCGGCCTCTTCGCCTGTCGACGTTGGTACGCTGTCGCGGCGATTGCCGCCTATCCTGCTCCGCGCATCACCGCTCGAGTTGTAACTGCTACTTGGAAATGAACTATCACCACTTCTTCCTGCAGGAACTGCACCTCCCGACGAGCTGCCTGTTCCACCGGCGGCGCTTGTGCCGTTACCTGTGCTGAGGACCAGCACGGACTCTCCGCTTCGCAGTTCTTGGTAAAACGATCGCAACGACTTGGCGGCGCCGACTCCAAATTGGTTCAACGCCACCCCGAAGTGACTTGACAACAGCTTCTTCAGTGCCGTCAACGACGGCGGCGGCGGTAGCGCGCGCTCGACGCAGCCACTCGTGCTGCCCGGATTCCGCAAAATCTTTTCGAAGCTACTGTAGCAGCGGCTGAGCCACTGGCGCTCGACTGTGGGGTCACAGGCGCGCGACTCCAACTCGGAACACGCGTCCTCTGCTGACTGCATTTCTCGCGTGGCATTCGCGACGTCCGCGTCCTCTTTCGCGGATTGCCGATCCGCTCCACTCTCCCCCCGCTGCCCCGCACTGCCGGTCGCCCCGCCGGCATTCGTGGCTCCGC
>RXOD01006438.1:0-10354 GCA_005223375.1 Amoebophrya sp. AT5.2
ATGGCGCCCGGCTTCGCTTGTAGTATCATATGTCCAGGAGATCCGGGAGGCCATTCAACTGCCACTCATCCAGCAGAACCGGGAGTACAGGTCCTGCTGGATGAGTGGCAGTTCAATGGTTTGCAAGCAGTGCGCCTGCGACTGAGCCAACTGCCTCCCGGATCTCCTGCTTCTGAATGTCCATTCCACCGATGTCCGCATACCTTCGCCATTCATTTTCATTTATTTTCCGGCAGAGAGGGAGAGATTCCACAAAGAAACTAGAAGTACGAGAACCGTAGAAGTGGTTGGATTTTCATTTATTTTCCGGCATACTAAAACCTTGAGCGAAAGAACTAAGAGGCGAGAACCCATAAAAATGAATGTACGTGACGTCTGGTTTTTCCGTCGCTGCTAGGTTCATGACGGATGAGTCTGCTTCCGGCGGGACGAGGCCCACTACTGCGTGCGAGTGCCTGTGCAGCGCCACGGAATTCGACGGTTTCAGGTCTTCCCGGTTCAGCGTCGACAGCACCCGGACGTAATAGGTAGAACTGTTGGATTGGACGATGGCGTGGTCCTGGTCCACGAGCTCCGCGAACGTGCCGATGATTAAAGGGACAGACTGGACGCGTTTTACCTCCTCGCGCGCGCGGATCATCTCTCTTTTTAAGTTTTTCATCTCCTCCTTCACGTAGGCCTCGCGGATGTGCAAAAACTCCAGCTGCTGCTGCACCTCCTTCAGCCGCACGTACGCATCCGGCGAAGAAGAGGCAGAGGAACCGCCACCCACACATGAAAAGTCGGTAGGCGGACTCGCGACCGCAGCTGCCGCCATTTTGATTTTATTGATGTGATGGACGGGGTTCTACGGAGTGCTATGCACGTCGTAGTTGTGCACGACCTCGGTCCTTCGATAGAGGTGCTCTTCTAGAAGTAGAGGCAATGAATACTATCGATAGATGATGAAACCTCGAGAAATACAGAGGCGGCACGACTCAAGAGCCTGGGTAATACGTGGAATCTCGTCCGCAGCGACAGAAGTATCTACAAGCACGTCATTCGACTATTGAGCTGTCACAAGTTCTTAAAGAAATAGAGAAAATGAAGTCGTGGGCTTTTCACCTTTGTCGCTTGCCGAAAGAACGGGTTCGGACCGCGAAGCAGAGCCATCAGTACTTACGTCAAGAGGATCCGTCCAGAACAAGAAGATTCTCAGATTTTAAAATCCGGCGGGACCGACCTCCCAGCCAGCCCGGCACCTCCATTTGTGCACCTTCCTCCGCGCCATATGTGAAGATACGGACCACATATTATCAAAAACAAGTAAATAATTTCCATAAACAATTGTCGCGAATGAAGAAAATGTGGAACAAACTCTAGACCGCGTAGCCGACCTTTCTTGTTCGTTACGTTAGGTTTCAGTTGCGTTGGTTTCTGGTCGTCGGTTGCCTCGTCTGACGCTTCGAATGGGGTTGATTCGGGGCCTGATTACCACGACCCCCCACCCCGAAAATCGATCGGCTGAACCCAATCTCCCCACCCCCAATATTCGATCGGAGTACAATCGAGCCATACAAAACCCCCCCCCAATCTCCCCACCCCCAATAGCCGCCAAACCGCTACCACCAGTTTCCGAATAGGCTTTCGTTTCTTTCTTGTTCGTAGTTTTTGATCACTGCCGCCAGCTCTAGCCCCGGGAAATTCAGCCAGCGCGTGAGCTCCGCGATGGATTCGAAGTAGATGCTGTTTTCGTACACGTTCTCCGGCATGTAGTAACTAAGCAACGCGAAGGCCGCCTTAAACGAGATCGTCGGGTGCAACACCAAAAGGTTCTGCAGCTTCGCACTGTACTTGAACTGTGAAATCCTTATGAGCTCCTTCCACACCTCCAAAATTGCGTTCGCAGTGGTCATCCCCCCATGCGCGTACACAATCATGAAGGGCGAGTTACTGTACGGCTCTATCCTGGACACAATGTAGCGAATCAGCAGCTCCGGGTCGTACCGCGCGATGGGGATCAGCGCCTCGGAAAACACAATGATGCCCCGTCCCAGCTGGTCCTTGCCCGCGTAGGTGAGAAATTCAAAGCGGTCCAGCTCGCGCATGGTGGGAGCGTACGCCGGAGAAGCAGCCTCGCGGAGGTACCTTTTGGTTTTGGATTACAGGTTAGGGGTTTGTTTCGCTCGGAATAGTTGTTGTCCATTCGTTTTCTCTCCGATACAGTGTAAGTCTTGGTGACCGATTGAAAATGACGACACCGACAGCCCAAGTCAAATGAGCCTGCCGTCCTTGATAAAAACTCCGGAACAAGTTAGCAGGAGTACCTGAGGTAGATGTGGTGTAGGTCTCCGGTGCTCTCCACGTCCCACAGCGTTGCGTCTAGCCGCGCTACTTCTTTCTCCGTCCAGTCCGCGTTGAACTCGTTGGCGAACGTGCGGAGGTCGTCCTCCTTACTCGCCCCCGCCCCCAAACCGCCATTCGTTGTGCTTGTGGTCGCCAGCGCCCCCGAGCCTCCGTCGTCGCTGTCGTCGTCTTGCCGCCTCCGCGCCACGAAGTCCGGCACCTTGAGAACCCGATCCTGGTTGTCCGGGATCTCCTCCCCCGTTTCCGTGCCGAACGAAAAGGCTTCTTTTTCTTCCCGTTCCCCCGCGGTACCATTCACCTGGTTGGGACCACCCGATGAAGTCACCAGCGCCATCCCCTCCTCGCTGTCCTTCGTGTTGCGCGGGAAGTACAGCTGCATCAGTTTCGCGGCCAGCTCTTTTTCCACCCCAAACTCCGTGTACAGCACCACGCACTGCACACTTCCTCCCACTTTCGGCAGCCACCGGCGCAGGGTTCTGAGGACGATGTGGAGGTTTTTCTCCAGCGGGAACTGTTTCTCCACCGAGTAGTGAACCGGGAAGGCGACGGTTTTTACCTTGTGCTCGAGGCAGACCTGCAGCATGTTGCGCACGCACTGCGAGAGCGTGTTTTTCGCCGCGGTCGTGTACTTCTCCTTGTAGTTGGGACCGCAAAAGGGGAGGACCTTTTGGCAATAAAGGTTGCCGAAGTTCCCTTTCATCAAAAAGGCCTCGCCAGAACGCATGCGCTCCGTGTTCGTCAGCTCGGAAACCAGCTTGCCCCCGCCCAGAGAAAGCAGCCTGCGATTAGATTATGGGTTCGATGCTGGCGAGGATCAGGACGACGGGTCGAAGATGAAAGGTTACTTGAAGTACAACTATATAGTTATACATCAAAATTCATTATGAGAAACAAATTTTATCAAAACAGTACTTGGCTCCGTGCCCCTTGCTGAGTGAGGAGTAGCTGAAATCAAACGCAATGGCGTCCACTTCCAGCGAGGCCATGTCGCCGCAGAACAGCCGCACGTGCGTGTTCAGTTCCAGGTCGGGCGCGAACGGCGACCCCTTGGCTGCCTTCATCGTAGAAGCACCAGCACTACCCGAAGTAGCACCAAAACTAGAGGACCCAGAACTGCCGCCCGTCTGCTCCAGCCCGCCTCCCAGCAGGTACTGGTTAATGCGGAAATCTCCTGCATCCGTGGAGCTCTCTATTCTACCAGTACCACTACTACTACCATCTGCAGGCAACCTCCACGCGGGGATGGAGCTCAGGGTGGTTTTGTTGACGAATTCGCGCGGCGGCAGATCAAGCGCGTTTTGCTCGATGAGCTGGTTTTCCTTCTCGATCAACCAGTGCAGCGCGTCGACAGGTGGCTGTTGACCCCCTCCTGCTCCCACGCCCGGAGGAGGGGTCGTGGTGCTGTTGCCGTATGGATAGCTGTTGCTGTTGTACTGATTATAGCTGTGGGACCCTGCGCTGCTGTGGTGCTGCTGGTGCTGTGGCGGGCCTCCTGCTTGGGCTGTGCTGTACCCACCCGAGCCGCCCAACAGACTCTGCTGCTGCCCGTTAAAGTACCCACCCGAGCCCAACGGGGTCGGGTTTTGCATATCAACACCGTTGGGGGCATGATAATTGTTGCCAGGATGTTGGTACTGCTGGTTGTAGGCCGAATGTAGCTGCTGGTTCTGGTGTCCGCTGTACTGGGGGTTGTGCATCCCGGAATACTGGTTGTAATCGTAGTCGTTTGGGTTGGGATTTTGTTGTTGCGATCGATGGTCGAGGTCGTACATTTTCTTGGCGGTCTGGTCCGATCCTTCGTAAGCGTTGTAGGCGTTGTAGGAACTTCTCGGATCCCCCTGCCCAGCCGATAGGGAGTAGCCTCCAGCGCCCAACCCGCCGATCGTCATACGTACACTGATCTAGTACACGCAGACTGATTCAGTGAAATTGTTGCTGGGGGCCATCGCAATCCTTTCTATACCCACTCCACCGATACGACTTCTACCTAGACCTCCGACACCGAGCTTCGTTCAGCTTCTACACACCAGCTAGGAGCATCGAGGCTTCGACGGTATCTAGGAGGAGCGCAATCACTATCATTCACCGCTGCATACTATTCAGAGTCGCTGAAGCTGATGCATACTATTAATTAAATTCAGAGTCGGTGATGCTGAGGCCGAACTATCGGGATGATTGATCCGGGATGATTGATCCTGGATGATTGTGGGACCTGGAAGGAGTATTTCATCAATTTGGATGGAGCGATTGCGGTGCCGAAGCCGATCGGAGGTTTTTCTGACGAAGAAGCTGTGGAAGGCGTTCAACGAGAATTCCTTTGTTGCGCGGGTTTTCACCGGCTACGGTTTGATGCTGATGAAAAACTTTTACACGGAGTTCCACGAAAAACCTTTTCACGCTGCACGAATAACGACACCGAGACCGACGGTTCACTTCTTGGGCTGAATCAGCGCCCGGCACAGCGTTTCGCTGGTCTTTGCCGAAAAAAACACGACGGATTAGAGCACTTTCTGCTTCTCCCAACTCCTGGACTGCGTTCATCAGGGACGAATGGAGAGATGGGATACGTTTTTCCGGTCCAGCCGCTGGAGTTAACAAGCTGCACAGCTTTCTTTTTAGTTCCAAAAACTCGTAACAAATCTTCTACATTTTTCGTCGCGCAAAATGAAGTTTGGTACAGGTCGATCGGTTTAGTACAGATTTTCTATATACTTGGTACATGCGAGACATACCATTATCATGCGATCATGTCGATGAAACTGTGGCGCGATCGTTTTCGTTCTTCGGCAATAAAACATGCTACAACTAGCTACTAAAAAATCATTCTTTGTTCGTACATTCGGTGCCGCCAATTGATCGGCGGTTGCAGTTATTGATTCTAGCTACCTATCTTAGACGGTTCTCGGTCCATAGCTGCTTCGAGAGATGTGTTTTGAAACAAAATACTTCTTTCCGTGTCCTCGGGTAGCCCATCGAAGGTAGAGCCGTCATCCTTTCCGGTATCCTTCCACCGGGCTGCCGGGCACGCTGCCGATGGCGCCGTAGTTTTCCCCTCCATAGCTGTCCCCCATTCCGGCTCGCTTCTTCGCCGCCCGGACTCCCGCTGCCAGGTCCCGTCGCTCCTGCATCTGCGGTGGCAAAAGCTGCGGCGGCGACCGCACCCGCAGCCAGACGAAGAGGCCGCCCACAAGCAGCAGCGTGCAGGAAAGAAGATTCCACCACCACTTGCCGCGCGGCCCATTCAGCCCGGCGTCTTTCGGGCTTGGAACCGCGGGGGCAGAGGCAATTGGCGAGGCAGGAGTATTTTTCAACGTGTCGGAGGATGCGGAGGATGGCAGCACTTTCCCCCCCACGACCATTTCCCCCCCACCATTTCCTCCTTCCGCCTTTCCCATCAACGCCATGCCAGCACCTGCCTTTCCACTAGCAGCCAGAAGGTCCTTCTCGAACTGGTTTTTGCTGTACCACACTTTCCCGTCCGCGGCGAAGAAGCGCTCTCTCGTTGCGGAAATCTTCGGAAACCCGCCCGCTTCGGAAACCTGCGCCTCGTAGCTGTTTTGGATTCTGGCGAGGACCGAGTGCGACTGCGGCCCGTGCAGGTCCGGGTCGGGGAGGTGTCCTTGCGCGGCCCAGCCCTTGTCGAACGTCGCCTCCACCACAACGCATTGCGGTTTCGTTTTCACCAGGTTCTGAAATTTCACCGGGAAACTCGAATACGGCAAAACCGAATTTTTCGCCGCGTCGTGAAACAAATGCCGCTCCTCCTCGCCGGGCAGCCACACGTTCAGCCCGCTGCAAGGGGTGCCACCCATCGTCTGGCCAGAATCCGTCACCAGGGGAAAAACATCATCGCCGGCGGGATGAACAATTGTGCCACTGTCTCCCGAAGGTCCACAAATGTTGAGCACCCGGGCGGAGTCGATTTTTTCGCACCCCACCCCGTAGAGCCCTTCGTCGCCGAAGCGAATGCCCGGGTCGGCCATCTCGAACATCTTGAGGGTGAGTCGCATGTTCCGAGGCAGCTGCCCCGCGTGCTTATCGGAGTTGTCGAAAAACTCCGCGATAGATCCGAACTCCGCCTCCGGGACGTGCTTGTTGTCGTCGGTCTCGACAAGCCAACTCAGCGCGCGCAAGTTCACATGCTTGCGGTAGTCCAGCTTGGCGTCGGGATAACCTGAGCCGATCAGGTGGGGAGCGATCGGATTAGCGTTGTAATAGCCATCAACCGATATATGCAATCGAATGAGACGAAAAAATCTACTTCTATCTACCTAAGTACAGATACAAGTATACCAGGGCAGTGCACTGCGATGGGGTGTTTAGCGTCGACTTCGCCGTTTTGCGCATTTCCTGGCTGTTCGAAGGTCGCCGCGTAGAGCCAGTCCTGGATGCCGCCGCGAATCCAGTAGATCATGTCGGTGTGGGGGCCCGTCTGCGGGTACCAGTAGGAGGAGTCGCTCTCCCCCGCCGCGAGCTGTAGAAATCGCGCGATCACTTTGTACGCGGTCGCATCCGGCGTCTCGGAAGACATCACACCGTCGTTGCCGTCCGACCGGTCCTGGGTCTGGATCACATGCTCTGGCACCGAACCAGGGGTAGCTCCTAGTAATTCATTGCCATTCAGATGACGATGTAGGGACGAGGGTTTAAAATCAATTTGTCCGGTCGATGAAAATTCACAGGTTTCACATTCCTCTGCCTTGCTGCGAGGTTCCCGGCGACTCGGAATCCTGGCCGTCTAGTATTCGTTCGGGCACATTCACACTCATAGTGCAGTTCTTGAGTTTTGCATGTCTTAGCCGAGTAGCCTAGCGTACCGGTCGATCGGTACTATCTCTCGCACGATATCAGCGCACTACAGATACTGCAGTTGTATTTGTTTTTGTAAAACTTCCGCTATAAATCACTTTCACTAGCACATCAATCGGAATCATTTTATCATTTATACTTACCATCCACCATCACGTGGTTTGGTCCTGCCCATTCGTACACGAGTTGTCTGGTTCCCGCGTGGAATTCTATCATCTGCCTGAATAGGTGCGTCCGCGCCAGTTCGTTCAAAAACCTTCCCGCAAAACTCTGCATGCAGTTCTTGTTCAGGTACGGCATGTCGCGGTTGGGGTCCACGTTTTGGTCCTCGCGCACGTCGTGGTAGTAGCCGTACGCGTTCGGCAGCGGCATTACCCAAATCGAGCGGTTGTCCAGCAGCCACCCCAGCTCCTTTTTCCCCGAGGCGATGTTGTTTTGTTGATGTTGAGCCGCGTTGGTGGACGAGGAAGTTTCCGTTTCGGTGTCCTTGCTCTGCACGAGTTGTCGGACGGTCTCGGAAACGATGGAGACGCCCACCTTCTCGTTGCCGTGCACCTCCCCCACGGCAAGCACCTCGGGGGTTTGCTCAGTCAGCTTCGCGAAGTTCGCGACCTGCACCAGCAAAGACTCGCACGGATACTCCCCAGCGGCGTTGGGCTGGTGAGTGAGAAGACCGAGCGGGATTTTTAGGATCGGCGGGATTGGGGGGATTGGCGGAATTCATTGAGTTTTAGTGGGGTGAAAAGTGTCCGTCGTATCATTTTCCACCTCGGTCAAATCTACGTCGAGAGATGGAGTCAAACTCATATAAAATATCGAAACAAGCAGAAGGTGATCCATGGGTAAATATGGGTTCGAAAGCCCGGTTACCTGGGGGGGTGTTTTCCGTCCGTAAATTTCCACCGGCGTGCTGCCGCACGTGTTCTCCGCCATCTTCGCGAGGAAAGCTTGTTTGGCCGCGGAGTCCGTTTCGTCGTCGAAGTCGCGCAGGTGCGGGAACAGCTCATCCGCCGACCAGATTTTGATGTAGTTTGGATAGGTTTTTGCCAGGGCCGAGTAGAACCGGAACACGTCGTGGTAGCTCAGGTACTGAAACGCCCCCTTCCCGTGCAAGAAGTCCGCCTCCGCAGTGTCTCTGCCCGTTGTCGTGCCGGTTAGCGAACCGGTGGCGAGGGCCAGGGGAGCTGTCAGCAGTGTCTGGGCGGCGAGGGCCGCGAGCCCGACGCGGCGTCCTCGTCTCGGCGAAGGAAAATTGACCGACATTGGCGACTTTCTTTATCGATAGTGATGAGACGCGGCTATAGGGGGCCAAGACGTTTTTCAATTGGGTGCCAGCCTGGGAAGTCGATATCGATTCAAGAGAAAAGAAAGATGGCGAGAGGAAACCTGGAATCGCGCTACGAACAGCGATACGAGTTCCCCTGAACGACCACACTCCCGAATCATTCACGACAGACTGAGAACGTAAAGAACTTTCACGAACCGAGAGGGAAACGAGCAAACAGCATACGCCCCGACCGAAATGGTCACGAGGTGGAAACATCATCTGTAGATCACGATTAAGACGGCAACCGACCGATCTACGATCTCTTCCCGCTACAGCTACTCAACGACACATGAATGAAGGCATTTACTTATACAAAATCCGCCACGAGAGAACGAAGCTACGTAGCTCGACGCGATCAGAAACACCTTCGTCGGAGGACCACCGAAGCGACCCAATCTACTTTTTATGAATGGTCGCACCACAGTCGGCAGATTCTAGTGGTTGCTCCGCCATGCACAGCTTCTCCTGAGTGTCGGTCTGGTGCTTGTCTCCGTCTCGGGCTCTTCACTACGAAAATGGATCGCCAATTGTACAGCACGATTTTTCGTGCGATGGAAAAGAAAGTTACTTGGTCGCAAAATAGTCGGGAAAAGAAAGTTCTACTGAATTTTCGCTTTCATTCAGCCACGCCGACTCATGCCCGCGGCGTTCTTTGTGATAGCAATTATAGTCTGGGCAGGTATTAACATCAACTGAAAGTTACTAGGTAAATTTAGTGGGAAGAACAAGAAGATGAAACACGAAGTATACGTAAAAAGTCCGGCGCTGGTCTAAGTAGCGGACGGAATGCGCCCGCTGCCGATCCCAACTCTCGGACGAGCTCAGGTTCACCTTACACCTACACAACTACGTCTGTTCTTGAATTTTTCAAACAAAGATCGAAAAAATTACGAATTCTTTTTCATCACGGGAAAACAAAGCAATAAAGCCCACAGCTCCCATAATGCCATAGTGCTGGTCCTCCATACCCCTAGTAATTGGTTGTGTTTCCCATGATGCTTGTGTCTTGGTTGGTTTCGTCGTTCAGCCGGGCCCTCACGTCGCTGTTGTTGAAGTAGTTTTCCTCCGCACTCAGCCCCCTGTCCGACAGCCGCTTGCTCGCGATGTGCACCCGGCACGAGGGCGCCATCGGCGCCAGCTCCCCCGAGCTGGCCTCCGTCACGCCCAGGTGCTTTCCCACCAGCACGATCGGCATCCGGCAGTTCGGGAACCACCGCGGCTGCCCGCCGTAGTGCCGCGCCCCGAAGCCCCAGCCCCCCGTCTCGAGCCGGCCGTAGTCGAAAACCGCGTCCTCCTTCTCCTCGATCTTCTTGTTGAAGAAGCACCCGTCTTTTTTCCACGTGGTGTTCCGGATGGTTCCCCTTGGATAAAACACGTCCCCGCTGTAGCCCTTGGCGGGAAATTTGCACCGCCCCCGCTTTCGCGCCATGTTGAAGTCCGAAAAGTGCTTTGTCGCGTTCGTGTGCTCCGGCGGGTGCGCGAGCGTGGGACTTGTCACCTTTGGGTCGTTCTCTTTGTCGAACTCCTCCGCCGCCTGGCCGTGCTTGCGCCCGAAGGCCATGTCGGTTCGGTAGAACTGGTTGCAGAACAGCTTCGGCATCGGCGCGCAGAAGTGGTAGGTCCCGTGCCCGTGCTCGTAGGGCTCGCTCCACTCGCCGCCGCAACACGAAGGGTCGATCGGGTCGGGCTCGAAGCGAATCGGGTCGTGCAGGTCCATGCACTCGTAGCTGTCGTTGGTCAAAGGCCACCTGCCAAAAAAGTTCCACCAGAAGTTTCCCTTCTCCCAGAAACTTAGAGAGACAAAAAATAGTGAGTCAGGGTCGTGGTTTGGTTTTGTCGTGCCTCCGCGCCCCGACCTTCTCCTGCAGCAGG
>RXOD01006439.1:0-10350 GCA_005223375.1 Amoebophrya sp. AT5.2
AACACGGCGCAGCACCGTCGAATATAATAATTCAATTATAATGTATAAGTGTATATTAAAACACAAGAAGCGCTGGTCGGGCACCTGTCCCCTCTGTCTCTTACTTCTTCGCACAGGACGAGCATGACGACAGGCAAGACGTTAGACGTCGCGGTTGAACAGTCGAATTATCGCCGAAAAGATGCGCTTCCACTCAGGAGGAGTGTAGGTCGCGGGCTTCTGTCCTTCTGTGCTACAACGTCGCGGTAAATCACGGTGTCGGTCGTACGAAGAATCATTTTTGATTTTTATTTTTGCAAGCGCAATCTACGTGTTTTACGTGGTCGTTATCTGGCAATGTTTTCATCACTGCGACACGCCCAAAGGCAAAATTGACAGTCTCGTCAGCATACGAACCGCACGAGCCAGCGTCTCAGCCCCCAGGAGGATGATCCAAGCAGCCCCTGGCCCTCCGACTTGCCCTGCATCTGCGTCGACGGCTACGCTGCTCCTTCACCCGTGATCTGCATCAGTCTGGCTTTATCAAACTCGAGGATGATACAGTTCTTGAACGGTGTTTCAGGAGCGTCTGGCACCCCCTCAATCGTGAACCCCTGACTGCGCCAGAACTTCGCCAGCTTCTCCTCCTTTCCGTCGGCGCCGACCTAGCAACAAGCGAGAATATTGATTTGTGTCGGGGAAAAATAAGTAAAAAATAAATAACTCATCCACAAAATAGCCCAGTAAGTATGCGAACGCGGTCGCGCTCGCGGCCAAGTAAACTAGCCAAGAAATACCGTGACCGAGACCGATGAACTAGTACAATTAAAACGAAACTACACAAGAAAGTACGCTAACGACGGTGAAGAGGCGTCCGTTTGGTGGCGCGCTGGAGAGCAGCATTTGCACGAAGCGCGCGGACAGGCCCCCGCTCCGGTACGTCTGCTTCACGGTGAAAAAGAGGATCACGCGCTTCTCTTTTGTGCACTGCAGCGTGCAGCATGCCACCACCTGGTCGGAGTGCGCGTAGCGCAGCGCGCATAGCTCGTATTCGTCGTCCAGCAGATCCTCGGTCGCGAATGTGTTCTGCAGGATGGCGTGGCAATTCTTGAACTGCTGCGCGTGGGACTGCCGCTGCAACTGCCGCAGTTGCTCTTGCGTGAACTTCCTGCAGTTGAGTACGTCGTGGATGGAGGCTGCTGCGGAAACCTTGATCTCCTGTTGCATGTGCTGAAGCTGCATCGCCGCGGCTTGCTGGTTTATTTTCAAGGGGTGCTGCAAAACCGCTCGAGGTCCTCCTCCGAGAAACCGAGTCATGTTGTTCGCTCCCCCACCATGCGGGAACACCATCTCCGGCACCGGAACGGAGCAGAGTACGTTGCAGGCACGAAAGGAGGACTTCACGGTGTGGGGGTCGTTCCGCGGATTCGTTTCCAGCCGGTGCGCCACAGCACTAATCTTTTCGGTAACGCCCTTGAGGTCGAGAGCGGGCGGCAAATCGGGGGCGCTACTGGAAGCCGTGCTGGCTTTGCGGCTGGCCTTAGCTTTCGCTGCGAAGCCTTTCATCGACGTCATTGCTGTCTTTTTAGTTTGCTCGGCGGCACCAGGTCCAGGAGCTGCAGCAGCGAGAACCGCTTCGTTCCCGTCCGATAGACCGGTCGGGAGAGCAGGACGACTATGGACAGCTGCAGCAGAATGTGCGATAAAGGGATTGAAGAAAGTGATGTCATCCGCTGTGCGAGGCGGCGACGCTGCGTCGCCTGGTTCGCCGGCAGCATTTTTTGGCGCAGAGGACGACGCGTCCGCGACAGTAGCAGGGGCAGGTGCTTTTTTTACACCTCGCATCGGTCCCTTCATGACCGGCTTTTTCGTCGTGGGCCGCGCAGAGGACGAGGATGCCGCAGAGCACGCGCTGCTGCAGAACTCTGCTGCGAACGCCGCTCCTTTAGCGTCACCTCGCGTTTCCCTCACGAGCCGCACGCGCTCGCGGTCCGCGTCCGTTTCCGCGTAGTAGGCCAACCCGTTGCGCAGCGGCACCAAACCGCCTGTCACGAAGTCGTAGCAGAGAGTTGGCGCGGCTTTGCTTGCGTGTTCGGCATCGGCAGTCGACGCAGCGCCTGCTTCGCCGCCCGACCCGGCTCGGCTTTGATCTCTCTGCGGGCTGCTTTCGGACGTTTGTGCAGCTCGAGCGATGGAAGAGGATGAGGATTTGTTTTTTTCGTCGCCCGCACCGTGCGCGCCGCGCGCTCCTACGCTGCTGTCCTCAGCGGGTGCACCGGATTCTGGTGGGACGCTTTTCGTTGACGAAGATATCTTCCGCCGCTTGGCGTCCGGCTCCCCGTCATCGCGGTCTCCCTCGGCACCTTCTTCCCGCAAAATAATTCCCTCGTCGTTCTGGTCGTCGCTCTGTGCGTCAACTACATCCTCTGCCGCGCGGCCCACGACCTCCCGAGGACCGGCGGTGGGCGCGACCGACTGCTCTGTGACCTTCTGCTCGTAGTTGTGTTGCATGATCACGTGATGTCGCCGTGCAGCTTGCGTGCGGTGCAGATTCTCCACCAGCGCGTTCTGGGCCTCCTGATTCTTTCGCGTGCGACTTCTTGTGTTGATCACCCGCACCGGACACATGTTCTTGTCGAATTTCTTCGATGGCGGTTCCACGTACACCGTGCCATGGTAATTGCTGCTCTGCTGCGCAATCTGGCGCCAGTTCGCAAACGTCCCACGCTCCAGCACTAGCGGGGTCTTCTTGTGCGGTATGAGCGGCGACCAAACCACGTGAGGCTGCTCGGCACCGGTTGTCTTTGCAGCTTGTTGTGCCTGTACAGTACTTGAAGCCACTCCTGCTGATGCGACGCGCTCTTGCGTGTGCTGGTGGCCCCCCCCTCCTACGGGACGACCGACCGTTTTCGCCTTGCCGGCGAAAACGGTCGGTCGTTTCCTCCAGAAGAGCTCCTTCGTGGTGTCATTGATCCTGACGAGCTCCCAGCCCCACCAGCGCCATTTGCCGTCCTTGGTGCAGGTGAGCTGTTTCTCATGCTTCACGCCATCGTGGCACACAGTGTGGTACTGCACACTCATCAACCCGTTGAAGCTTGTGAGCTGTCGTGATGGTCGTTTGCGGTTCGTCGTCGGTAGGCAAGAAAGATTCATACAGTTACAAGTACAACAGTGGCATCAAGATCAATCACCAGAGGTTGAATTTCGTGATCGACATGAAGTTGAAGATGTCCTACCAATTATTTGACGCACAGGCGGCCTTGTCGGTCACTCTGTAGACTGATGGGATCAATGAATTTGTAGAAAGTACCCATCGCCCCTGCAGCTTATCCAACGGATACTCAGGATTCTCCTTTGAGAAAACCTTCGATTCTTCTGCTTTTAGCGCCACCTCTTCGCTACCCGCGGGCACGGCGCTGCTCGATTCAGCTACGGAGGAGCGTGGCGTTTGCGCTGGGGTTTGCTTACTCCCTGCCCTGGCCTTAGCCTTTGCCTTAGCTTTCGCTTTGGGCGCCATGTCCAGAGGTCGACGGGTGCTGTTCCCGTCTGTGCCGAAGCGAGTTCGGGAAATGAAGCAGAGCGAAAAACTCCGCACTTCCAGCTCCAGACCACAATTGAATTTGGAGCAGTTGGTTCGCTTCCTTGCGAAAACAAACCGATGCCGACGTGTCTGCCACGAGGATACACAAACCCACTGGAAGTCAGTGACTCCACTCCTTGTTCAGCGTCAACAAATCAATGACGTTCAAAAAAAAAGCTGCCGCAATTGATGATAGAGCAAGTCCAAGTGCCAATTTCAATAAATTGCAGCAGTGCGGCTCGGTCCTCGTCAGTAGTGCATGACGTCTGAGTAGAACGAAGAGCGCCGCTGCACGTGCTCATCGAGAGAAAAACGGCATAGGAACAGACATCATCGTGTGAACGATGGGGTTGATCTTTTTCTTTTCTTGAGGTGGACTAACAAATGCGACGGACGATCTGCATGGAGATTCTAGTCCGTAGATAGCTGTGTTCCGTAACCGTACCCGATGCCGATCGCGATCCAAGAAGCAACTTATAGCATAGCCGACATGCCGGTGCCGACTTGTCGATCAAGGCCTGGGCTGGGCTTGCTCGGAGATGACTCAACTTCGAGGAGCAAGTCGCGCGCTACTTTGACGAAAGCAGCTAGTCGTTCTCGTTATATTTATCCAGGGAGAAAAGGTGAACGTGTCGCAGGCGGAATTGCAGACCAACCGGCTACATTTTTTTATCAACCATGTTTTAGGTCTATGCCGACAATTAAAATCATAAAGTGAGTCTGACTCTGAGTCAGTTTTATCATACATTACGCCTTTGACGCCACATTCAACATACATGCGTTTCCGTTTCTCGATTTCGACTTTATCTTTACTTTTTGTTTTTTACAGCTTCGTCTTAGCCAATCTTCACCCACCCGTGCCTGTAACATGTTTTGGTCGTCGTAAAGCACACAAAGAGATACGTCAACGTCAGTTTAGACCTGGATAAAGCGATCGATGTCGTATAAGTACACTGTCTTTTGGGTTCTCCTTCTCGAATGACGATCCACGAGCGCTAGAACTCCCTCCGGGAAAAGCGCTGCGCCGTACTTACGTACAAGTCCCGCGCGTTGGCGTCATTTCCACTCGGGCGCTTCCTCGCGAACGAGAGATCGAGTCTCTCCTTCTACTTTTCTGGCGGGTCGACGACGAAGGAATGCGAAGATCTGGTGCCGTGCGTATTTTTTTACTTGGCGTCAGCATCTACTAACTATACCATCGTCCAAGAATCGGGCTTCTTGGGTAAGAGCGCGATTCCCAGCCCCTCTGCTGCCGGAGGTCCAAGTCTAGTTATAACTAGACTTCCATATCGATCTCCGGCAGCGGAGGGGTAAACATTTCAAGATTTCAACGATCAACGAAGTTACTTCGACGAAGCAACCAATTCTTGTGAGTTGTGGGACTGACAATCAACGAGGATCGAGATCAACTTGATTCAGGAGATCTTTATCGCGTTGGCAGACTGGTCATCAGAACGGGCGAAGGTCGTGCGCAATAAAAACAATGTTACATGATCAGCACAACAGTAAAAAAGAGCAAATCAAATTGCACGCTTGATATCACCACGCAGGATAGAACGCTGGCAGCCAACTTCCTTGCTAACATGAATGTTGCAGAAGTGTTCTTGATGTCGCAGCGCGAAAGCGGTCAGCAGGAAAATGCAGTTCTATTTGTCTGTGGTCTTCACGACCAACAGTCGTGTCTGCGCGAGGAGACTGCTGACTGTTCCGCGAAGAAAGTCTGGCTCGTCCTGAATCAACGTCAAAACATGTAAATGACAGATGGGATGATGACAGATAGAAGATCATCATCTCGGTTGTGGTCGTTCTTCATTGATTCAATAGGCAAGTGCAAAAGAACGTGTACGTTATGATCTCGTTCGCCTTGTTGTGATGTCATTGTCATTCGTCTGTCGTCGCGGTGGTGTCGCTAATATGCAACAAACTGCTGTCGCCGTGCTGGCAGTTTTCCCCAGTGTCATCAACATGGCGCTCGGAATTCCCGATGAAAAACAACTTGCGCAGCTCTCGTCAGATTTCAAACGAATGCGCCCGTCCGCCTCCTCGTCGCGTGATCTATAGATCATATTTTGTCGCAGTCGCTGGTTTCTGATTCTGGTGCCGGTCCTGCTCCATTAGGTTGAGGAGGAGCGAGTCGGTGGAGAGCACAAGCCGATTCTGCGACTTGGCTAGACACTGCGCCACCTCGCGCGCGACGTCAATCCGCCGCAGCTCGATGAAGCCCGGATTGTTCTTGATTGCGTTACCTGGTCGTTGCGGTGCTCAGGGTGAGGACGTTGTACTTCTGGAACCCTCTCTTCAAGATGAGGACGGATGGGTGCACGCGCAACACTTGTTCAACTGGCCATATAAAAAGCAAAAAGGAAAACAAAATTTTTACTATAGTTTACTACTTTTATCTTTTTCTTTTTTGATGTACATGTAACTATACTATCCTATACTACTACTCTGGTGTAGCTGAAGCTGTACCAATCATTCTTGCTGCTTCCTGTTCTCCCTGGGCTTTGATGACGATGTTTTTCTTCTCCTCCTGAGCTTTGAGCACGCGGAACTTTGCCCTCTCCGCCTGCTGCTGCGCCACCTGCTTGCTTTCCACCGCCTTTTCGTATTCCGGCGAGAAGTTGACGTGGGTGATGGAGACGTCATCGAGCAAAATGTTGAAGTCCCGCGCCCGCTTCGTGAGGCGGTCGCGGATGAGCGCAGACACGCGTTCGCGCTGCTGGACCAGCTCAGAGGCGTTGAACTGGGCCACCACCGACTTCAAAATCTCGTTCACTATTGACGGAAGCACCTGGCAACATTGGCGAGGAGAACATAATTTTTTATGTCAAGTACTAGTACATCGATTCATTGGGAGCTCGTGCCGGTCGTGTCCTCGTGGAAGCAAAATGAAGAAAATGGACGCGGGCGGCCGGCGGGGGAAGCGGGAAACTAGAAGGGTTTCTAGAGGAGAATGTGTGCAGGAGGAGATCGAAGGGTGGCTGGTCCTGGTGTTGTATTTGTACCTCATCCGATTACAGCAAAGGCTGCAGTACCTTCTCGTCGTAGTTCATGCCAAGATGGGTGTAGATTCGGGGCAGCTGCGTCTCGTCGGGCCGTACCAGTGTACCTGCCCATGTAGTTGGTACAGCGCCAGCTCTCATGTTGACTATGGGAATGGGAGCAGATGTCTCTACAACCAAGGAAAAAAATGAAAATCGGTGTCGTACGTGGCTAGAAGTCGTCACAACTACATCGCTATCGCTAAGCAAACCAAATTTCAAATGTATCTAGGCCTACCCTAGGCCGCAACCACAACGAACTACAATTTATAAAAGTTAAAAAAAGACATGAACTAGAACGAACGAGGGCATAGGAAAGACAAAATAGACAGTTTCAATACGCACGGAGATGTTGACCATCTGAAGGTCTCTGGACCCGGTAAGCGAGACGATTGTTCGCGGTCGTGTTCGGATGTCGTACACGATGGGGCGCTCGAAGTATGGAATCACGAAGTGTGTTCCCTCTTCGTAATGCTGTTCATGTAGGTGTTAGTACTGTTTAACAGTGTTATTTAGTGTTGACTGTACTAACTACCATTATTTAAGAGCGACATTGATTCATTTATTATTCTCCCTTCTCAAGTTTCCCATTGCAGCTGCCAGTGAACAGTCCGGCCCCTGTTCCTCCGAAAGTGGAGATGACAAGGACAGACATGGCCGTTCGCTGCCTACTTCGATGATAAAAGCTTTAGATTATACCTGGGTCCCGATTCCGCTTAAACGGTTGAATTTGATGGCTCGGTGACCGGCTTCCACGTTGTAAAGACAGTTATTTGCCGTGTAAAACAACCCACCCAGCGCCACTGTGCCTCCGACTAGCGGACCGATCGCCTGCTGCAGCGCAGCCCCCATTTTGCCCGGGTCGAATTTCGCCATGGCTTTGCGGGTCGGTTTCTTCAAGAACGACAAGTATTGAATTTAAATTAAAAAATGTGTCTGTCTCTGTTCCTCCTTAAAGAAGCGTCGAAGCTACGAAGGAGCTTTTCCTTTTTGTTGAGGGTGCGTTAGATCAACGACGCTGGTTCTGCAAAGGCCGGTAGAGTACGTAGAATCAATAGTTCGAGTTCGTCTACTTTGTTGAGAGAATCTAACAAGGTGCAGAGGGAAATGACATGACACGTCACGAGATGCAGCCAGACAGCCGAAAACCGGTGAGATCTTGTCTGTAAAACCTTAGACGCGATAGGGATCTGGAATTCCTGGCGCTGGCGTGCGTTGACTTCGAGTTCGACACGTGGCACTGGCATTCAGACGGGTCAGCTAGCCTGATCTTTTTTTTGGTTATGTGAAGCGAACA
The DNA here is from genome assembly GCA_005223375.1 of Amoebophrya sp. AT5.2. Classification (NCBI taxonomy): domain Eukaryota; class Dinophyceae; order Syndiniales; family Amoebophryaceae; genus Amoebophrya; species Amoebophrya sp. AT5.2. The sequence continues at coordinate 7,898 of RXOD01006439.1, forward strand.
CGAGCAAAAAAAGCGGGGTTGGCGCTGGTGGACAGGGATCAACCACAACAACACGAACACCCTGCGAGTGCGATCTAATTCCACAGCTGCAGCTGTCGCTGTGACTCTGAGGCACAGCGAATCTTCTGCTTCTGTTTGCAACAACCGCGGCTGCGGAGTTCTCGCTTTGAGCGGAACCCAATTAGCAAAGATGGACCGACTCCCATATGATAGAAGAACCATTGTTTGAGTTGTTTCAATCGTCTACCGTGAGTTTGGCAATCAGGTCTTCAATTTCTTTTCGTAGGGTTTTCACGTACGCCGATTCTTGTTCGGGTTCGGGCTCGGGCATGTCTGCCGGTGCTGCTGCAGCCGCCTCCGCGAGTTCTAGGTCCTCGCGCTCAGCCTTCAGTTTCTCCTCCACATCGTGGCATTTTTTTTGCATCAGCTGCACCAGGCGCGCGGTCTGATCCGTCGCGTCGCGCTGCTTGCGGATCTTACTTTCCAGCTCTGCCTCCTCGCGTTCGAAGGCCGTGCAGATCACGTGCTCTTCCTGAAGCAACCTGTTTAAAAAAGACAAAAAAGGAAGCTGGCTAGTAGTAAGAAAGTAACAGAACTAGAACTAGAAGCAATCCGGGAATAAAATTCCAACCATGCGATTGCGAAACAATCCGCATTACCTTCTGCACTGCTCTTCGTATCTTTTCCGCTGGTGGTCGAGGTTTGCGGTCAGGAGTAGATCGAGCTCTGCGGCCATGCCTTGGTTAACCGCTGCCATTCCTACCTCCGCCCCGCTGGCTCCCGCATTTCCCGATGCGGGATCCGGTTGCATGTCTGGAAACGCGATGTCCAGTCCCCCACTCGCGGCCGCGAAGCACTGCACAAGTCGCCGGTGAACAAACACGTCCTGTGCATAGTCCCAGATCCGCCCGGATTTCAGTTCCAGGCAGAACCGATGCCCGCTCTCAATGCCGTGCAAAAGCGAGTGCTGGCCCTTCGCGTAGCGGCCGCACCCTAGAAAGCCGCACACGAGGCATAGCCACCGGTCGTCCGGGCCAGGACTAGCACCGGCGGCGCCGCTGGGAAGCAGGGACGACCTGCTCGTGGCCTGTTGGGCCTGCATCAAACTTGTAGAGGTTTCTCCTCCGACGTGTTGTTCTAGCGTGAAGAAACTTTGGCTTTGCTGCCCCGGTCGCGACGAGAGGTCATCGTCGTCGATCACCTCGCCACAGATCTTCATGTCGGCAGCTGCATCGTCCTCGTCGAGTGCTTGCCGCGCAATCAACGCGTCGTGAGTTGTGTCGACCATTTCTGTTTCGAACGCGAAAGAGGTAGACCCTCTTAAACTGCGCTGTTTTATCGCTAGTCGTGCTGCTGTCGCGCACTGCCGGCATGCTGCTGGTGGCGTCCCGTCCCCCGCTGCAGAAGAAACTGCTAGCAGCTGCGCGCACGCCCGACAGTTCGACACCAAGTTCGGAACCTCGTACCACTGGTAGACGGACAACCACCCCTGTGCGTGGCACACCACGCCGCTGACAGAAACGTCCAGCCGCTCCAGGCAGTATGGGCACGCGGGCAACTCGAAGCAGTGTTCGGGGCCCCAGCGGCCTTCCTCGTCCTCGGGAAACTCAATCGCTTTTGTCGGGCTGACGCCGGGCCCGTGTTTGGAACTCCGATACTGCACCGATTCCACGAAAACGAAGTAACTGCAGGCCTGGCGGAACTCGAATTGAAGTGTGGGGGCTGCGGTCGAGCTGTCTACTTTCCTGCTCGACGCGGCGGGGGCACCTGCGATCCCGCTGTTTGTGGCTGTTGGAGTGGCTCCTTCGGGATAGAACAGGCGCCCGTGGTTGCGCTGATAGAACGCGTCCGCCTTCCGCTGAGACGAGAAGAAAAAGACTGCGGACTTGATGCGGCGATCTCCCGCTACTTCTCCTTCATCTCCCCGCGCGTGGAAGATGCGGTACTCCTGCGCGCCCTCGCTCCGCAGATCCAAAAACGTCTCGAGGTCGATGTCCGGCGGAAAGGCGAAAAGGAACAACGCCGCGGTTCGTTCCCACGGCAGGACCGCGGTCAAAAGGACTTCGCCCTGGTCGGTGGACGCGAATACCGACTCGTAGGCGCCCCAGCCGGACGCGACGGAGGCCCCCAGCTGCTGCGCTCCGCCCGGGACGGGGAGCAGCTGCGCCGGCGACGTCACTTGTCGCTGGTGCCGCGACGTCTGAGCTGACGCTGAACCTGAAAGTCCCGCTACTTGGTGCGTCGCCATCTGGGGCGTCTGCTGGAAAGCGAGCTTTTCCTTGTCGCCCACTTGGGCGGCCGACGACGACGGCGACACGCCGAAAGGGCTTGCAGTGCGGCATTGTTCAAGAAGCGTCCCGCCGTGCTCCTCTTTCGCCAGCGCGTCCGCACTGCCGCTCCCAACTTCCGCGAAGCTCGACTCGTCGCTCCCGGATTTGGCGGTGGTAGTAGAT
>RXOD01006440.1:0-10348 GCA_005223375.1 Amoebophrya sp. AT5.2
TGCTAGGGAGGGAACATAGGTTGCCATCGGACAAAGCGACAGGCAGGAGACGCCAAGATTCAGTCCGCGGATCGTGCTGTACAGGGTTTCGCATTTTGTCTCGGGTTTCGTCGCGTATTCGATCGCAACAGCGGCCAAATTATCCACCCGCCAGAACAAATGCCACCAAAAATGGGTTTTGCACCCCTTTAGTTGGTGCTGGACAAAAACGTCGTGCGGATGGAGGAAGGCGGCGACGCAATCAACCCTTTGCTGCCGACGTTGCGGACGCGGGAGCGGCTGGGCTTAGACCGGGACGATGACCTGCAAACGGTCACGCGGGAGGTCACGGCCGCGGTAGACCGGAACACGGATAAGGTGAGTCTGGACCAGAACGTGCTGAACGTGTCGAGGGACGGTAAAAGGAGGTACGGAGTGGGGATGGTGGTGAACGCGGAGGGCGATTTTTTGGCCAAGTTCGGCCCGGGCGATTGGACGGCATTCCCGGAGAAACACTTGCAGGAAATTCCAATTGCTGCCGGCGGGGGCGCGGGTACTACTACTAAAGCAGTGACGTTCGCTTCCGAGATGGTAGAGCAGGGTGCTGGCGGGGGTGCTGATGGTAGTGGCGGTGGGGCAGCAGCAGTGTAGAATCTATGTACTTATCAAAAAAGAGCTATACAAACTTCGAACAGCATTGATTTCCGTTCGTCTTCCAAGAAGATAGAAAATGTCAAGCAAAGCATCGCGTGGACAATCACATGAAAGAATGTCGCACTCTCGACGAAAGGAACTAGCTTCGCAGTATTGAACGACAGCGACACTTCCCCGGAAGCAGATGGCGCGCAAGCAATGAAGAAACCTGTTCTAGATCAAAAAGTCGTACTGGTCCTTCTCCTTGTCGTGATTTTCGAAAACTCGTTCTTGACCTCGATCAATCTTTCGTGAATAACAATATGCGCACTTCTATACCACAATGTATACGACATGCGTCACACAACGCAGGTGGAAATATATGGACGAAGTTTCGCCACACTTGCAACCAAGCTATTGCATGCACTGTACTACGTATCGCGTCGGGGCCGAACCGTTTCAATTTTTCACCTAAATACTGCGCTCCCACTTTCGCTCTAGGGTTCGCTTTCAAACATTCAAAATTGAGTCATCTTCCTGCACCTTCGAGACTCTCATTTCTTTCGTTAGGATCGCCTGTCGGTCTCGGCATGTAAAGCTATAAGTAGCATAGTTTATCTTTATACTAGTAGTAAGTATCGGATATTTGTTTTCGGTTTGGAATCACATGTTTGTTTATTTCCTTGCAGCAGTAGTATACTGGTAATCGAAGGTGGGAATCAAGATAATGCCTGTTGTCATGTCCTTGCTGAGCCTTCGCCTGTTCCTGGTTGGGCAGTTTTCATCCGCGGTCGATGCGACCCCCGGCGCGTCTCGTGCCGACAAGCGACGGGCGTGGAAGGCAGTGCCTATTCCGAGCAGCAGTGGCACACACCAGAACGCTCAGCATCCGAAGAACCCGTCCTCGTCCGCCTCAAGTGCAGCCTCGTCTGTGCCTTCCGCAGCAAATAGACCTCCATCCGGCACCAGCGGGGCAGTAGAAGTGCCCGCTTCTCCCTCCTCGCACCAAAAATCGCTACTCACACAGAAATCCGCGCCGCGGTCCAGAGAGAAAAAACCGCGGCCGAAGACGGCGCCGCCCGTCGGAAAAGTGGAAGTGCCGCTCGCGCCGGGTGAAGTTTACCCGCGTTTCTTCAAGCGGGAGCACTGGGACGAACCGGAGCGCCGTACTGGCTACCGGCAGCACGAAGATGAAGAAGAACAAGAAGAAGGACGAGAACCGCCCGTCGGTCCGTCGGCGCAGTGGGACGAGGAGCCAGAAGACTACCTGGTGAGGTCGGACCGCGATCTCTTCCACTGGAAGCTCGGCTGCATGGCCAGCACGGCCCTGGCGGGCGGCCAAGTGCTGCAAACCAGCGCCGCGCTGGAGGAGAAGTTCAGCCAGTTGCAGAAACGAGACGCCAGACAGGCGGAAGGCGCCGGAGTTGCTCCCCAGGTGCGGTCCAGAGCAGCGAAAGCCTCTAAAGGGCCGGGCGCGAATGCGAATCAGATGCAGAAGTCGTCGGCAACCGCAGCGATGCTGGCCGAGACAGCGGTGCCGGCTGAGGCCCTCCGCATGGTCACGGGGGCGCACCTGGTGCACCTGATGACGTCGCATCCGGTATACTCGCGCGAATTCACGCCGGAGCTGCGCGCAAACGGCATCGATCCGGCGGAATTCGCCGACGGCCCATTCCTGCAGCCGGAGGCAGGTACTGCTACAGATGATGAAAACTACGACGTCATTCTTCATGTCTATTAATCCTACCTGGTGTGTGAAGATGACTGGTGTGTGAATATGATCCTCTCCGATGATCCGTAGGTCTGAGCAATGTCGACGTATTCGCAGAATTCTAGATTTGATCGGTCTCGAAAAAACGTATCTCGACAGAAATAGCGAACCGGGCGGATACTAACAAGTTGCGAACCTCCTCGCATCCGTCGGTGGATGTTGAGAGGGCGAAACAGCTGTGGTCGCAACATGCGCTGGAGGGCTTGGTGAGGCAGCCCCCCGAAAATTTTCCCGGGAACCGGAAAAATCTTCACACTGCGATGTACGGCCTGCGCGTTCCTTCTTCCAGTCGGGAGCGGCGCGGCCTGTTCGGGCACCGCGTGCTCTGTGCGGCGTGGACCCTTCTCCTCTACGTGCAGCGCGACGGCGGGGGGCCGCAGCCGGTGGACTGGCTGTGGAACGCACTCACGCAGGTGAAAACGTCGCATGCCCAGCGCAGAGCTGACGTGGCGGTGGACACGTCGATCAGGGGGCGCGGGATTACGTACGACGCTATGATGCGGATGCTGAAGAGCAGTGCGAGCAGTTTCGGGAGCGGCCCCGGACCGTCCGCGAGCGGCAGCGGACTCGGTGCGGCGCAAGGCCGCGGAGAGCTCGCGGCGGCGGGTTTTCCTCCTCCACCGCAACAGCGACCAGGTAGCAGTTCTGCCGCCGGGACGAATGAAACGGAAGGGAGTCCCGACATCGCGCACCAGCGGCTCGTGGACGTGTGGGCGAGCGATGGAGACGCCTACTACCGGCCTTTTCTGGTCCGCGTCGCGGCCTTCATCCTGTTCGGGACTGGGTTGGACCCGGCAACTTCATCCATCGGTGCTGGGATGAACACGAAGACGAGCAGCCCCACATCAAAGAAGACGAAGACGGGCGTTAATATTCCGGAGGGCCAGGGCCAGGGGGCGCTGCAGAAATTCGCGGACGCGCGCGATGGTATCGTCGGACTGGCACTGGCGCAGGTGGACTTCGGCGAACTGTTCGCGTTCACCTTCGGTAACGATTTTTCCCACTTTTTCCAGTTCCTGCTGGCGCGCGGGGAGCTGGCGAGAGGATCGGGTAAGAAGATGCGGTCTTTGTTTAGGGTGGTAGGGGGGGCGAACGTGAAGGCGGCCCGGCTAGAGGCGGTTGGGCTGGAGTATGTCGGCGGAAAAGTGGGGCAGCACCGTGTCGGGGCTTGGGGGGCGCCAGCGGCGTCCAGCTCGGGTCCGAGTAGAGGGAATGTTTCGAAGAAAGCGTTCGCAACTATCGAAGAATGGACCGAACCCGCAGGCCAGCAGGCGGCCAGCGGGCCATCTTCAGAGGCATTTGCGCCAGCCTACGTCGTGCCGGCCGGAGCCGCCCCGGGCATCATCAGCGCCATGCAGCCGCGAAGCCCCGGATTGGTCTACGACGACCGCCGCACACAGCAGGATTGGCCGCCACCTCCGCCGCCACCGGCCGCAGTAGAAATGGACACGGCCCAAATGCTGTGGCGCGCGAGAGAGACCGGAGCGCTTTACCAGGAGGAACTACTCGGGATCGACGGCCGCGGGGGCGGTACTGGTATTGGTGCGGAACAAGTGGCCCAACAGCCGGAGGGCTGCTACTACGGCTACGGCGCCTACGAAGGCCGCTATGCGGCGCAGTCGCACCAGACGGCCGGCGGGACGTGGCACTACGCCGATCCCTGCCCTCCGATGCCTCTCCAAATGTCTACGGCGCCCCAATTCGGCTGGGACGGGCCGCCAACGACGAGCCGAGAAAGCCGTTACAACTACCCACAACAGTTCTCCGCGGACCGTTTGGAACAGATGGTTTTAGATTCAATACGCCACTGCGGACCGTTGTACCCTGTTGCCCCGCCCCAGGAGGGACCGCACAACCCGGGCGAGCAGCACCCAGTGCATCATCAGCAGCGGGACGGCCCTGCCTTGTCTGCGGCGGACGCGACAAGACGCCCACCGGTGACGGGTGAGGCGCTGCACCATCGCTACACCAGTGTGGGGAAGGAGTACCTGAGAGGGGTCTGGGAGAGAGACCGAAACCATCCAAAGTCCGCCGCTGCATCCGCGGCGCGCGGTTGCAACACAAGACCGTCGCCAGCAGCAGGAGCCCAGGCCCAACGTCATCTGCCCTCTCAGGCATCCAGACCGAAGACGAACTGCCGGCCGGTCGCAGGGCGGCCTTCGGGCCACGACCCATACATCAAAAGCTGCTGGTGGAGCAGCGACTACGCCGGGAGTGGGACCGCAACATGTAATCCGGTGCCTCTATATCATCCCGGGCCAGGAGCAGGAGGTGCAAGATCGTACGAACGCGAACAACACGAACCTGTCGGCTGCTTCTACTCTAACGACGGCTACGCCGAGCCCGAGGCCGATTACATCAGGCCGCGAGAGGTCAGGGCGCATGCAGCTGCGCCAGCAGGGCATTACGGAAACCTCCAGCTGCGTGAAGCAGGGTATCACTCTAGTGCGGGAGAGTGCTCTGCGTCTGCTTCCTCCCATGCAGTGCGCGTCAGCACCGAGGAAACGTTCGATCGCACGGTGGGTCCTAGTTCTGTACCGCGTGGTGAGGGTGAAGCAGTGGGATCTTCCAATCCGTGCGCGTCGTCGGCTGGCAGCGTTCATCACGAGCAGAGTTCTTCAATTGGCCAGGCGTTTTGTATGTGGGACATCGCTGAGGCTTACCGCAGTCGGCAGGGATCGGCAGACGCGCAGCCGATGGACGTGGACGCAACTATTGATAGAACGGCAGACGCGCCGCCGGCGGGACAGGTGGGGCCCACCGAAGCTCCAGAGGCTCGTTCCTTCATGAAACCACCACTAGATCCGGAAGCACGCATAGAGGATTACGACCTGGTCGTGGCCGATGTCTTGCGGCGTCAAATGGAGAGTAATACTGGGGCAGGGGAGGTCGACCCGAAGGCGAAGCTCAACGCGACGGACCTCTCGTACCAGCAGGGCAAGGGCAACAAGCTCCATTCAAATTCGACAATGCACAACGCTACCTGGTGGGCGGCGGCACAGCAGGAACAGCAGGATCTTCATGATTCTCTCCTGCTCTCGCCTGCAACCGTGGCTGCGCTGTTGCGGGAGAATTCCGAGCACACCGCGAAGTCGGACCACGTGAAGCAGCAGGCTTTGTCCGCGGTGGCCGATTTCCTGGGGCGTGGCATCGTCCACATTCCTCCGCGCACGCGGCTGCGCGACATCGTGGTCTCTCAGCAACAGACCGGCGGAGGCAGGGTAGCCAGCTACCCGGAGAGCCAGCACGTAGTCGAAAGGGTGCAGGCCTTCGGCGGGTTTAAGAATGGGCTGGACACGGCGGATTCGGACGTCGACGTCGCGGCATTCGTGCATCTGGTTTCGGGCCAGCAGCGGCAACTAGTGGGGAGTACGTCCTCTACGTGCAAGTCCAAGTCTGCGCAAGTTCTGAACGAGGACCAATTACGGCACGTGCTTTTCGAGCTCGCGCGCTGGACCTTTCCGGAGGGGGAAAACAGCTGGCGCACCGTTCACGGAGTGTTCGGTCAGTGGAAGCTGCGAAAACACGGCGCGGGTCAGATGCGCGCGCGGGTTCCGGTGCTGCCGCTTGTGTGGCGTCCAGGGCCCCCGGTGCGCCCGGCGAGCGGGTTTCTCGGGGTCCGCCCCTGGAATGACGCGGGAATCACGACGGGCAGGACTTCATCGCAGCGACACGCCGGCGCGAGCCGGGCGGATGCGCCTGCGGCAGGGACAAGTGGGGGCATGGGCGTCGGCCGTGGCGCGGCCGCGATTTGGACGGGTCCGGCTGCGGCCGGCAGCACCTCGCCCGATCCGAACGAGGTGCTTTTGGACGTCACGCTGAATAACTACGACGCGCAGCAGAACACCGAGCTCATCCGATCGCTCACGACGGGGCGTTCTAACTCACTCACGAGGGACTTTCTCCTGCTCGTGAAGATCCTGATGAAGCGCGCGGGTGTGGTGGGCGCAAAGGAGGGCTGGCTCAGCTCCCACGCCTGGGCGCTCGTGGCGCTGCACTTCCTGCAGATGCTCAGGGTCGTGCCCGTGCTCAGCCCCGAGGCAGAGGAACCAGAAGAAGATGTGCTTGAAGAGGAGCAGCCATTTTCAGGCCCGGCGGGTCGGGGTTCGGCCACCCTACGGTGCCGCCCGCCCGACGCAGACTTCAAATCGCCCAGCAGTTCTTGCAGATCCGGCTCCAGTGCGAGCACGGGAGCGCCGCCGCCCCAAAATGCGGCCCCCGCTTCGGCCGGATACAGTTTTTTGGATAGGTCTCCGTTCAGCGCGACCTGGTCAAACTCCGTGTCGACGTCCCCGGCGTCTAGATCGCCGACGCTGACCGCGCAGTCGCCAGCCTCGAGTGCAGCTGCCGTTTCGGAGGATTTCTCAGAGTTCACCATCGTCGAACTCGGGGAGGCACACCAGGTCGGCGAGGAAGGAGCCCCCCACCTCGGGTTTTCAACTTGGGGCAATCCGACCTCAGCTCCATCTCCGCCGCCGGGGCTCGCCTTGGAGCCGCCGCCGGGACTGGACGTCCAACCACACACGCCAGTCCAAGTGGCGTCTCAACGCCAGCCAGCGAGTGCCCGCCATCCTGTGCCTCCTCTCGTGGAAGCTGCTCTGGGTCTGGCTGCGAGCGAAGAACAAGGAAAGCCTCGCTCCTCGCGTGAGGGTTCGACTTCGAACGCAGCCTGGCCCTTTCTGTGGCTGGACGAGCGGCCCTTCGCGGGCGGAGACTGGTCTCCCCCCGAGGTCCACGGCGACCCACGGCTGCGGGACCTGTCGCCCGTCGCGCTGTCGGGCATCACGATCAACACCTTGGCTCTGTTCAACACGTGGGAGGGGCACGCGTACGCGAAGTTTTTAAGCGTGCTCCTGCAGCACTTTGTGCGGTACCTGGAGAAGAACTGGGAGCACTTCTCGACGAAGGGAGGCTACGTGCTAGCAGTGCGGCCGCCGCCTTGTACGCAACAGGTGTCCGAGAGTAGTGGTACTGGGGGACGAGGCTCGGGGGGGAGCACGAGCAGTTGCAGTTTCGCCTTCCCGGTGTGGACGCGGGAGGCGCACCGTGCCCGCGGGGGGCAGCAGGGACAGCACACCAGCGGCCACCTCATCACGCGAGACCCGACGGCGAAAGGTACCGACTATATGCTTGCTATATGTATCATTGTTGCAGCGATTGCTCCATGGAACGCGTGTTATGAAATCGAAAACCATACGCCCAGGTAACCAATGGATATCGATTCGCGACTCGCACAGCAAGGAGGAGTTCTTTTGGAAAGTCGACGATCTTTTCCGAAAGCTGCAGCGAGACGCCGCAAATCCGAAAAAAAAATAAAAATGCACATGTTGACGTATCTTTGTTGTACAACGCGCGGCACGCGCTGCGGCTGCACAAAGCGTATCTATATGTAGTGGGCGGGATGCCGTTGCAATGTTTTCACATTTTTGTTTTTCATGTAGTGCGCGAGTGTGGTCTGGCCCCTAGTACCTGCAGCTTATACTTATTTTTCATCACGTAAAAAAATGAATACCGCAAGTTCTGGCACACGTGAGACCATTGCCTGAAACACTCACTATCTTCCATTTAAACCGAGGAAGCTGATGGATAGATTTCGATTTACCGAAGAAAATCACCGATCATGCGGAAAATGATAATGAACAGAGCTTACCTAACGATGCGCGAGAGTGTCTGCAAGAACGGCGCTCCCCATACTTTTTGATCTTCTGCTAGCTGTAGCGAAGAAAAAAAAAAAGCTTTTGTTTTGCAAAACACCCCAGTCATACAAAGCGAAGTGTGTCTAGTTGTCCGCGTACCTATAGACTTTTACTTCTCACAGCCAAGGCCAGCTAAATCAATGAACGAAGCCTTCTTGCTTACTCGAGAGGAAGCAGATGACGAGAACAACAAGAATTTGCGAAAAATTTGCCGCAAATTTCGTATCTATGAAAACGAAGGACTCGGACAAACATGAACAAGCAAGTTTTCAGCGGCTCTGCGCAAGCGCAGCCGCGCTGAAGGGACAGAGCGGATGCACTTGTCTTCATGGGAGAGGACCTGCCGCTGAGACCGAGGTTTTCCCATGCATGGAGAGATCGAGAATGATCCGAGCGCCCCAGACTCTCACTCGATCCTATACCTATGGTAGACGGCCTATGCTAGGTTGCTGAAAATGTAGCTGTACCGAGTGCTGACGGTCTCTGACTCTGTCTCTCAGTTTCGGATGTGAAGCCTAGCTCCGCGAATCGGGCACCATGGACGTGTCGGGCCTGTGAAGAGGTTCCTTGTCGTGATCGGAAACCATGGGCAACCAATTCAGCCGCAAGCGTGCCGCGCGGCGCGCCCTCACGACCGGCGGCCGGGCCACCCCTGCCTCGTACCAGCCTCCGAAGAGCAGCGCATCATCAAACGACAACGACCCGTCCACCAGCGGCTCCGACTTTACTCTGAGCGACCCCCGCAAGTACCACGACACTGCGTGCGTCGTGCTTCCGGTCCGCCTGACGGTTTTCTTGAACAGCTTTTTCACCATCGTGTTCGGCTGCCTGTTGCTTTCCTCCCGCCACAGCCTCCACCTCTACTGGCTCCAGGGCGGCTACACCCACGCGAGCGCCACGGCGCTCGGCATCGAAAACTTTCTGGCCATCGTCACGGGCTTTTTCGGCCTGTACGGCACGTGGACCAACAACGCCAACTGGCACCAAATTTTCGCGTTCCACAACCTGTACCGCTTCGCGACGTTAATTGCTTGCGTGGTGCTGGACTTCCGGATCGTGGCGTCTTGCGAGCGGTGGATCGCAGACATCAAGGCGCAGGTAGACCTCTTCGGGTTTTCCAACGTCATGTTCACGATCTCCTTCGAGGGGCGGTGCGGCGACGAGAAGCGGAACTACTTCACGGCCACTTACAGCCTGCTTGCGGTGTACGCGTACCTCTTTTGGGTGGGGGTGCGCTACCAGCGGGAACTCCGGAAGAGACCGAAGTACATGTTCGACCAGCCGCCGGAACTACTGGGGTACTACGCGGTGGGAAAAGACGGGGTGCCGGGAGTGAAGAGAATGGTGGGGCGAGAATGAAGGGGCGATGAAGTCGTGAATGAGTCTCGCGTAGTTGCCCCTCTGGGCAGTTGCATCAGTTGCATAGCATGGACGGCTGAACCTTTTTATTTTGCGGCTACTTGTTTTTTCCCATTGTCTCTTCAAAGCAACCCAGCGGCGGCGGCGGATTCATTGCGGTTAATGTTTCTCATTTTGGTGATGTCCTTCGTGTTCGTTCTGTAGGAAGACTAGGTGCTCACGAGCCGACCTCGGTTTCAAGTGAGTACCTTCTTTCATCGGCATCGGTTCGTGCGTGATGAATCTTCTTCTTCCAGATCATTTCACCAATCAGTTCGTACTTGCGGCTGGGGTGTGATTGTGGTCCAGATGGTTTCCAATACGAGTCCGTACCCGTAGTTACAACAAGATGATGCTTCCTGCTCTGATGGAGCAGGTGGTCTCCGAGCTAAAGGCGCAGCGGCGTGACGCGGGGGTGTCCGTGAATTCTCTGCGCCAGCTGTTTCAGCTCGCTGTGAACCCGCGCCAGGCCCCGCTGCCCCACGGCCCCACCCCCTCCTCCCATTCTCACAAGGAGGAGCTCGTGCAGAGGCGGCTGCTCACCGAGCTGTTTTCGTTGCTCTTGCAGCCCAGCCGGACCGGCCCGAGTACGCGAGCGGCGGCGGCCTCGCTCGCGGCGGTGCGCGGGGATTCCATACACCACGATGGGGGGATGGGGTCGTTGGGGGATGTGGGGGGGTACGCGGGGGGCATCAGTGCGCGGGTGCGGATCCTGGCCGCCGCACTGGTGCGGGAGATCTCGTCGTCGCAGCGGCCCGCCTGCGTTGCGGACGCGCTGTCGACGGGACCGCGGGTGCCGAAAGTACCAAATGTAGCGAGTGCCGAAAGTAGCGTGCCGACGATGCCGAGCGACCTGTTGCTGTCGGCTGGG
>RXOD01006441.1:0-10348 GCA_005223375.1 Amoebophrya sp. AT5.2
TGGGCACGTGCTCAGTCGTGGAAAATTATTTATATTAGTGTTGTAAATTCTAACCTGCTCGAGCCTGAAGAAGAGAGGAACAAGACAAAAGTGGAGAGATAGCTATAGGCTTATAAGTAGAGTAGTAGCTAGGAGGAAAGTATGTGTGCGGTCAGATGTGAAGGGACACAATATGAAAATGGCTCTAATTCAAACCATTGATTTTCATTGTTTTTTTTGATTTTTTTGGTTTTTGACAAAATTTGCTTTTTTAAATTTTAAAATCAATTTTGTGGCCGACGTCGACGGCGACTTCGTCACGACCCTCGCGGAGCCCTCGAGGAGTGCTCGGCGACCCCGACGACGAGCTGGACACGACCACCACGGACAGCTTTCAACGACCTCGCCACGACCTTCACGGAGCCCTCCACGACCTTCACGGAGCCCTCGGCGACTGCTTGGCGACCCCGATGGAGAGCTCTGCGCGAGACCTCGTGGAGAACATGATGGCGATTGATCGCGTGGCTCGCGGAGCTTTTACTGCTAGAGGCACGCGCGGGAAAAAGTTGTGGTTTCCCAGAACTTCCCCAACTTTTAGGCTTTTGCTCTAGAATAATCACTGTAGTTTTTGAATCTTTCAGAACTGGACACTACTACAGCGCAGGCACTGCTTCTGGCTACGTGTGATGCTTTGCCGAAGGGGCTCGTCTGCGGGGGTCCAGGTGCGGTTCGTGGGATCATTGGTGGCGGTAGGATCTGAAACTTGCAGAAGTTGCACGATCCGCATACCATTTTTTATTGATTCCATCACCACAGACCACGACCGTCACAGGTTTTGCACATATCATTATTGACAAGATCGACGCGGACGCGCAGACAGAGGCGCTGGAGCGGTCCGAGTTGAAGCTGGCTCTCGCGCCAATCTGGAAATCTGATCACGACTGCCAACACGTTTGCGGATCAATGGCATGCGCCTGGACATTGAAGCTGATGATGCTCAGTGATGCACGTGCCTGCCTGGCGAACAAGTTCCAGCCCGGATATTGCTGCCCGGTGTGCAGCTCTGGACGATTGGGGGGCTGTACTGTTTGTACATGATCATTTCCAAAATGAAGGTAGGAACATTCATGTATTTTCCACCACAGTATCCACGTCTCATCACTCAAACATCAGTGGTCAGTCCCCGGAATTCACTGCTTCCCTGTCCAGCCATCTCCGACTGAGGTGGTGTGGCACACCCTACGTACAAGTAAGTAGCGGTAGCCTTCCACCATTCCTACTAATGTTGAATGATAATCAATTTTAACATAAGTGCTCTTATCCTCCACCTGGAAACAAAGGTGCCCGCCATCCCTCTTCCTCCTCCGAGGGAAAGCGAGCCAATACGGGTGCTGCGAACCGGGAAGAACATGGCGCGAACACTTCGCGGCGCGATCTGGTATGCGAGCTGCTGGTCGCATGCCGCGCTCTCTACTCCCGGAACACGATGGTATCTCAGCCTCAGTAGATGGGATCCAACTGTGCCTACCTATCAAGTCATATATCATAAAAACACAATGAAAAAAACCATGATGACTTAACAGGTAGAGCTGGCTACTGGAACCGAGGGGAACCACCTACAGCAATAGCGACAAAGCCACCGGATGCAAGGACGCTGTACTTCAACTACAATCGAGAATGATGATGCTGCGTGATTCTTTTGAAAGTTTCAGAAACTTAACCAAGAATCTAGATGTAGTCTCTGTCTAGCTACATACTTCTATGCAAACATCCATCACCTCCGCAGCTGCAGCAGAAGAAGCATCACCACGCCCGGATGGCTTGGTTGCCGCTGCGAACGACAAACGCTCTAGCCCCTCTTCGCTTTCTTCATCGAAGGAGCCCCGAGCCCGGAGTCCTGCGAAGCCTTGGGGACGCGCGACGACGCCTTCGTGCGCTTCATCTTGGGCTTACCGCTCTTGGTGTATTCGATCGGGGCAGTAGGATCGAAGTACACTTCGCCGGACGGAGAGGACTCGTTCTCGGCCCGCTCCAGCATCAGCCGGTCGTACTCGTCTCCCTCCGGGATGGGGGACAAGGCTGCGTGATCGGCTCCCGCGGCCTGGCTTCCGGCGACCTCGAAGTTGGGGGATCTGAGGTGCAGCGCGTCCACGTCCATCATGTCTTGCTGGCCAAGGCCCGCGCCGTGTCCTCCCCCCGGCCCAAAGAGCAAGTCGTCTTTCTCCGCGTGGAGCGGCAGGATGCCACCGGCGGCGAAGCTCGACGATGTGGCAAAGGCGTTGCGCGCCGCACTGGAGTTCCTTCTGGAGGCTGCTCGTTCGGCGAAGCGCGCCAGGACGTCGGTGCCACTGGAGTCCTTTCCGTAGACCTCGGCCACGGACGACAGTTCCTGGAGCTGGGTTTGGCCAGAAGACGAAGACGAGGATGAAGGGACGCCGCCAGTGGTGGCAGCAGAGCCGACGGTCTCCTTGCTGGACTTGCCCATGGACTCGAACATGGCACGGACCTGCGGATCCATCAGTTTGTGGTCCGCGATACGCTGCCCCGCGCACTGGATGCTCATCCCCTCGCCGGAACCGGATGAAGAGTCATCCCCATCCTGGTGCTGCTCACCTCCGACCGACGCCTTGCGGAGTTTCTCGGCGTAGTCAGACTTCTCCTTCTCGGCCCGGGCCGCTGCTGCCGCTGCCTCTTTGCACTTGATGAAGGACTGCAAGTCCGCCGGGTCGATCTGCTGGACGTCGGTCAAGGCCGACACCAGAGTGCGAGAGACGTCGTTGGTGGTCGAGATCTGGCCGCCCGCTGAAACAGTCTCGGTGATGTGACCCGAGAACAGCTCCTTCCCGGCGGACTCGATGGTGATAGGCACCGCACCGACCAAGTCCTTGGCAGGGGTGGGCTTGTCCTTCACGGCAGAGGTGACCTTCACCGTGGAGGGAGGAGGAGCCGCCGCGGCGTCAGGCTTAGGAGGAGAGGTGGTCAACGGTTCTTCCTTGACCGTAACAACGGTGACATGACCGCGCGCAGCTTCCTGCTGCGCATTCATCTTGAAGTCGGCAGAGACCTTCTCGGCGATGACGACCACCTCCGGCTCCGCACCGTTTCCGAAACTTTCAGAAACAGGCACAGCCGGGACCGAGCCGGCGGCCAGGGAGGTGGAATCGACAGTCGTGTTTGCAGCACCTCCAACCACAGCCGGGGGAGCGAGGCCAGCCGCGCCCGCGATACCGCTCGTCGAAGGACCTGTTTGAGAAGCAGGAGCAGGTGCAGAAGAAGAAGATAAAGAAACTAATATCTATACTTAGTTTCAGTCGATACCGACCTAGAGCTAAACTATTGGTACTGGAACTACCTCTACCTCTACCTCTACCAGATCCACCAGAACCAGACGAGCATCCAGATCCAGACGAACTTGAAATACCTGCACTTCCCTGCGTGACCACAGGCACAATCGGCGGGAGCAGTGAACCAGTGTTGGCGGCCTCTCTTTGGGCTGAAACAAAAGCCTCCACACTTGCCCGGGCCCTGGCCTCTTCTGCCTCCCGCGCGGCACGCTTCTCGGCGTCGATCTTGGCTTGCTTCTCCATCAGCGCCTCGTTCTGCTGCTGTTCCGCGGTCGTGAGACCGGTCATGCGGAGATCGCGAAGCGCCTTGGTGGTGTCCTCCGTGATGATGCCGGCGTCGTGGGCAGCGTCCATGTCCTCGATGTAGTGTTTCTTGACCTTGTGCTGGAGGCGGAATTCACGCACGGGAGTGTCGACGCGGGTGATGAGAGGAAGCTGCTCCATCTGCTCGGCGAAGAGCTGGCACCCGTAGTCGCGCTCGATCTGCTCGTAGATGCGGAGGTCGATCTCGCCGTTCTTGAATTCATTGCTCGTCGCGTCGCCGAGGTCGCCGTCTGCGTTGGCGTTCGCGGCCGCGAGGGCCTGATCCACCTGGTTTTCCGCGGTGTTGCCGGCGAGCTTCTCCTCCTTCACCTCGCGAAACACGGGCGCCTTGGTGTGGATGCACAGTCTGCCGACGTGCGGACGATCCTGCGGGGGCGGAGCCGGGTTCTCAGGGTCGGCGATGTTCTGCGGCAGGTGCATCTCGCATTTCTGATGTGTTTGCTTTTGAATCTTTCAGATCGTGCTGCGACGCATACAGCCTCGCTATCCCGATAGCGCATCTACCACGACCACGTAGCTGCGCCACCACTTCACAATCATGATTCAATGGCAGTTCAAGTTCAACTGTCATGCAGTTTACTTTGGTGAGCTGGAAGACCTAGCGGCAATTCAAATCAAAGCAGAAGACAGTAAGTACGATAGTGATCGGCACGAGGTCAATGATGTCAGTGTTGTCGCCCTGTCCCGGATTGGCCGCGCAGAGATGCAGAATTTGAATATCTTGAATCATCTTGATCAGGACCGGGCCAACCAGGGTGTGCTCGAACAGCACTGGCAGCTCCAACGGCACGACCGACATGTGCCGCAGCGTCGTCTTGGTGGTGGTGAAGACGTCCCTTGCGTGTTCCTCGTACCGGTACGACGCGACGTCGGGGCGGATGCGCTCGTGCTTGGCCTGTGGATGCCATTGGAATTGACATTTGGGATTGCGAATTAATTTTTCACGCAAGAGGTATGCTACAGCCATAGAATTAGCGATAGCCATAGCACTACAAATGAACTTCAACTAATTCTGAATCTTTCAGAAATAAAAGCACACACACGCAGCTGAACAATGCGATTGCATTTGATAGATTGATGTCCCAGGCCCATGCCCAGTGGCAGCTCCTGTCCGAGGCCAAGTCCGAAGTCAGATAAAAAGATAGGTTGATCTAGCTGATAAAATAAAGACGTAGATCTAGAGCTACTAGATGAAAATAAAAACTGAAGTACCGTGATGGTTCTTTGATCGTTGACCTGTATGCTGGCGATTTTGTCGACGGCAGCTGCCGCAACAGCCGCCGCCGCGTTCTTCTCCTCGGACGTGTGTCGCTCCTTCATCGAGGCGAGCGCGAGGTCGTACCTGGTCTTGGCGGTCTCGTACGCGGTGATATGCTGCTGAACCTGCGGGGGCCAGGTGCGATCCGTCGCGAGGAGGGCGGGGTGGTTGTCGTCGATGACATCAGCCTCGTGGCCGCTGGCAGTGTCCATCGGACTGATCGCTGCGGCGGCGGCGCCACCGTTGGTGCGCTCGACGCGAGCGGCAGTGCGGGCCTCCTCGCGAAGCTGCGCAGCCTTTGCCTGCTTGACGCTGCGGATCAGCGATCTGCTCTCGGTTACCCAGGCGGCGTCGAGTTCACCTGCCTCGCGGCGGTGGGTGCGCCTCATCTCCGTCTGCTGGGCGGCGGCTGTGTTGGGACCGCGCTCCTTGTGGTTGAGCTTCGCGATCCGCCCGTGCATGGGGATGCCATTGTAGTCGACGACGACATCCATTTTATCCTTCAACTTGACCCGTTTGTCGCGGTCCGAAGCCTCGAGCAAGGGCTTGGAGATGATCTTGCTCTGGCAGCTCACGAGCTGGTCGAGGCCGCAAATTTCCTTGACCAGGAAACTTTTGATGAAGGCCTCGACGTATGCCAGGAGTTTCATCATCCTCGTGCCAGCCCTAGCCTCGGCAGCAGGCAGGATGCTCCACATCGTGCACTCGAGGCCGACGTCCTTGGGGTGGATTCCTCTGGGGATCTGCAAAAAAAAATGAAAGTTTCAGAAAAGCACCGCGCCAGGATAAGTCGAAAATAGATCAATCCACGACAACGAGATTGGGACTAAGATAACGACGCTAGGGCTAAGATAGCGACAAAATAAATAAACAGAGACGTCGGAATAAAATAAGTAGAAGCACCGCAATCGGCCAGAGCAATCCTTCTAGCGTGTACACCGCCATGGCGGTCAGCTGCAGCTCGATGTCCTCCTGTTTTCCGATCTGGGTAAGCTTTGCCAGCTTCACCACCCCGGCAATGGTTTCCACCATTGAGCGCCACCGGGTGCACCCGATCGCCCAGACGCGATCTACGTTTTTTTCCACCAGGTGGATGATCGCTGCCATCTCGTCGAAGGTCAGCGTTACTCGTGGGGGCCGAAAAAAAATGATGAGAAAACAACACAGGAACGCGTCGATCCATGAAGTGCAGTACTGCCGCAACCTCATTGGTTGCAGTTTGCACTTATGTATCGAGTTGATCTTTGTGTCGTCTTCAGCACCATTCCAACACTGCTTGCCCACGAGTTTCCACATCCCGCTCTTGTTCCAACCTTCCTTGTCGCTATGCAGGATGGTGTCTATCTCGCTGATCACGCCCACGTGGTCGCACATCGCCTAAAATGTTTGAAGTCAAATTGAATTTGAAAAAATGAATTAATATTCATGCAAGCTGAAGTTTGAATTTAAACCCGCCCCTGCTTCCGCTGCCATGCGTCCGTGCAAGTGCTGTGCCATGCAAACACCGGCCGCCCTGCATCCACATTGAGCAGGACGCCAGGCTTGCACTGCGCCGGCGATATGCACATCTGCAGGCAGCGGTAGCAAGGCTGAATTTGAAAGTTTCAGAACCACGAAACAGGCCGTGTTCTTGATCTCTGGAGCACGATGCGAGCACCATTGTGCTCAGAAAAATGGAACGAGGCTTGCCTCGCAGTCGCGAGATCCTGTCTCAGTGGCGAAGCACACTGAGGCAGGATGCTGAGACTGGAAAGGCAATAGATGAAAAGTATGTTTACCCGGTAGTATTTCTCCCGGGTCATGTCCGGCCCCCCTAACTTGTTTTTCTCCATTTTTTTCCATTGCTCCTCAATCCTGTTGTGTTGATGTTGGTTGATATTGAGACTGGATGATGGATAGATACTGCCTGAGGCGGCGCCAGCAATAGGCTTAGGCATGACAATCATTATCGTCAAATCGTCACTGAGTTCTAAATCATAATCATCATGGTTAGATCATCCCTCAGGGATCGCGCTGAAGTTACATCCGCCGCCTACATCGATTGTGGTGGTGCGGAGGTCGAAGCTAGAACTTGAATGAGACTGAGTCCGAGTCACTACTTACTATTCAAAACAAATGGGCATGGGCTGCAGGACTGCTACTTTATTACTATGGATACCATCCGACTACAAGAGATAGTACTAGTAGTAGTGCTCTTACTTAAAATTTCTGAAACTTTCATTTTCGCGCGAGGCCAAGTCCTGCGCCTAGCCTTGTGATCAAGCACGAATCCAGCCTTGTGATTGATAGAAATTAGATTTTACTAAATCAAAATCCACGCTCACGTAGACCACGCCCACACAACGATAGATCGCGACTCATCACGATTCATCACGATGTCGCTCAATGAAGAAGCGACAAAGGCGGGGGTGCTTACCGTGCGGGATGCAAAGCGTTTTGGTGTGCACCTGGAGAAGACTTGCGGCCGGAAGAAAAAGCGAAAGACTCAAAAAAAATCGAAGGCGAAGAAGCCCTCCGCAAAGAAAACTAGCGGCAAAGCCAAGCCGAAGCCCAAGGCCAAGGCGAAGCCCGTGGGGCCGAAACCAAAAGAAGGCGCAGCAGCGGCCTCTGCGCACGGCGGCAATGCAAAACCAGGCGCGCACACGACGACGGGCTGCGTCATAGGAGGAGTGCGCGCC
Source organism: Amoebophrya sp. AT5.2 (assembly GCA_005223375.1). Taxonomy (NCBI): domain Eukaryota; class Dinophyceae; order Syndiniales; family Amoebophryaceae; genus Amoebophrya; species Amoebophrya sp. AT5.2. Next base: position 7,584 of record RXOD01006441.1, read on the forward strand.
CGTCTAAAATGGACGCTGCAGATGATTACGGGGAGGAGGGGAATCGACGTCCGCCTCCTCCGAATCAACGACGTGGAGCTGAATGAGGAGCAGCTGCAGGCGAGAATCAGAATCGGCGACGCCAAACTTGTTCACCGCAAGAACGTCATGGACGTCGTGCGCGGCAAGTTGGAGTGGCTGACATGCTCGACCGAGCGGGACGCCATGCAGTTCCTGGTGCGAGGGATGGAAGAAATTGAACGGCGTGCCGAAAGTCCAGACTCAAACACGTTCCCCTACAAAGTCAGTGATGCGACACGTGGGTATGAGGCTTATGCCAAGAACATAAGAATCGCAAGGAGCACTTTCCAATGTATGGACAAGGAGTCCTGTAGGCCACAAGATATCCGGACACACACACCGAGGCGGATATTTTGTAGCAAACTACATCAGGAAATGGTGCCCTTGAAGGCAATCGCCGTGTACACTGGCCACAAGGATTTGCAAGTGCTGAAAGAATACATCGAATGCGGTGCGGACTTCGTAGCGAAGTCCCACCGCAAATTAAAGTTCTAGCTCAGAACCAGCACGATTGTGAAGCCACGACGTCACAGCCACGCTATTAGTTGCCGAGAGAACTAGCGACGTACGAGCACACGCGCAAGCAAGTGGACAGAGTACACATTGATCAGCCACGACCCACGTACAGCACAGACTTTGATTGATGACTGAGTCTGAAACTTTCAGAACACGACGCATGCACTTCATATTCATTTTCATCTATAATCTTTTATTTTTTTCTTTCATCTTTCATCTGCATCGGCCATAACAACAAGCATAAGAAAAAGAACTTCATCCTCATGCTGAATCCCTTGAGAACTTGCAGTTCCACTTGTTGCACGTGCAGCCATGGTGCACAACACAACCACACTGATATTTATTGGTGGTGTACCAGGCAACCTCCGCGGCGGTGCCCCATCTTCGTGGTAACCAGGGGTACTCCTTGGGGATAGGCCCCGGGTTGGAATTGTGAAACGTATCCAGCAAGGTCCTGTTTAGTTTCATTTTTCTCGAGTACTTAGTGCGCCCCTGTGCCCGCTTCCCAGCCCCGAAGAACAGGCTCCGCTGCGTGTTCTCTCCTGCGAGATGCGTGATGTAATCATCGATAGCATCCTCCCAGTCTAGACCTTCTGGCTCCGGCGCGAGTTCATGCGGTTCCCCTTGGCGATCGAACTCCAGGAAGCGCGTGCGCTTCTTTGGAGGTCCGGTTGCCGGGGAGGCACGTGATCGAGGCCGTGGCGTTGCAGCTGGCGATCGTGGCCGTGGCGGCCACGACAAAAAGAACTGCTCGTCGTCGCTGTCTAACTCCCACAAGTACTCCATCATCGCTATCCCCGGCGAACCCTCACCAACCCCCATGACTACACTGCCATCACGATCGGCTACCGCGTCCGTCTGCCTCTGCGGGGAGCCATGACTCGCCGTAGAGATACATGCGGAGCTCCCTGAGCGCGATGGCAAGATCTCCGGGGATTGGGTCGGATTGAAAGTAGGAGGTCGGCCCTGATGCGTCGACGACTGCTGCGTCGAGCTGGACTTCGAGGCGGTCGAACACGTCCTCAAGCCAGTCGTGACGGGGGCTGCGCTGCGTTTGTTCATGCTTTCATCACTTCGCTTCAACTTTAAGCGTTTTGATTTTTTACTAAGTCATGTCGTCAGAAGTCAGTCGATGAGGCGTTGTCCTTTTCGCGGGCTCGGGATGTAGCAAGTACCATAACTCGATGCGTTTAGTTTCAGTTCTTTCCATATCTCCTCCATCCTGAAGTGCGGAGGACTGTGCGGGAATAACTCTGCCCATGTCCGGGAGTAGTCCATACTGTATTCCGGGAATATCTCCGGATCCATGGGCTTGTTCTGCGGCAGATACGAGCCGATATCTTCCCAGGACTTGAGCTCCCCGTCTGTCATCCATTCAAAGATGCCAGGCGGGGGCTCGCGGTAGTCGAGCATCATCACATCTTCTACAAAGTTTTTATCTTTGCAGACGTTCGGGCATCCCACGAGTGCCGCGTAGAGGGTCTTTAGTCCATGCTGGTATCCATAGCGGTACAGCATCTCCTGCGCCATGTCTAAGTGGTGTACTTCTGAACATTTATACTCTGGGTAAAGATCGAATTTCTCCAGCCACGTCATCCTCATGCACCTGCGCCCCTGGTTCATCAGCCTGACGAAGCATTTCACGACGGGCTCGAGCTTCGGCACGCCCAACCGCTCGGACAAAACGATGGTCTGTTGTGTTTGTAGGGTTTGGGATAGGGTTTGCGTAGGCGCTGGCGTGCGAGTGGAAGAGGAAGTAGGAGAAACAAATATGAAACTTTCAGATTCCGCTTCAGGTCAAGGCTACGTTCACACGATACAACAGCACGCTTGTACCTGGATCCTCAGTTTCTCCAATCCCTCTGCTCCCGCCTCGTGTACGTAGACCTTCAGTGCGTGCGTCGTGTGGTTACCGCTCAACACCGCGAACTTACCGTTGGCGGTTTGCTGCAGCACCAGCGCTGTTTTTTCCCCAGATGTGATATGGTCTCATTTTGATCAGTCGATGAGAGCCGAGCAACGTCCACAGCTCGTACTCCCAGTCGTAGTTGAACGCAAGAATTTTTCCCATGTGGTCCACTCCGAATCGGGGCGCTGTCAAGTCGTATAAATCGTCCAAGGTCATCACGCGCGTAGCTCTCAGTTCATCGAACCGAAAGCGACACGCGTCGCGCAGAATCCGCCGGGGC
>RXOD01006442.1:0-10347 GCA_005223375.1 Amoebophrya sp. AT5.2
CCGCCACCACCACCGCCACCGCGGTTCCGGTTCGCGAGCAGCTGCTTGTTTTCGTCGCGCAGCTTAGATGCTGCTGCTCTATCTTTGGCCAGTTTCGCCTGCTGTTGGAGCTGGTAGGTCTCCTGATCCTTCGATGCCTTGGGGACGGTGAGTGTCCAGGTGACGATTTTGCGAGCCAGCTCGTTCGACGTGATTGGCGGAGCGTTGCTGCCATGCGGGTTTGCGCTGACAAATTCGTACGCGATCGTCAGGAGGAAGATGGTGCGGTCCAACTTCGGAAACTCTTTGGCGATGGCGCTCTCGTTCTCCTTGAACTTGATATCGACGGACTCGTAAAAATTTTTGGTAGTAAGCTGCGACTGCAGGGCTACGCGTCCACACACGAAGATAATTCCTAAGACGCATGAGCGGAGGTTGAACTCTTTCCACAACTTTTCCGCCGCCTCTGGGTTGATGTTGGACGGGTCCGGATCCTCCGTGCCAATCACCCGCTCGACATGGTCCCGAAGACGAGCAAGCAGACCGCGTAGCTTTGCCAGCTCGGTTTGATCTTTTACCTGGGCCAGTGCCGAGGAAAATAGAGATAGATACATTGGGTATCAATTCAGATTACGGCTGGGCTCTGATGATAATATAGACCGATGGAGGAAGTTTAAGTATAGCTAATACCTGGAACACTCGGCACAATCCTCCATCGTTGGCGACAGCGCCGAGCACTATCGTCTCCCAGGTTCGGCCAAGTCGGTCTCTCGATGTAAAACCGATGGGTACGTACGTGCGTGTCATGTCCAGGGGAGTAACCTTCTGTTTTTCCGCGGCAGCATCCACCGCAACCTTGAAGGTGCGCTTGGCCGTTTTCTCGTTGGCAACCAAAAACATCAGGTCTTCGCGAAAGTCTACAAAGTGCGTGGCCTCGGAGTCGCCTTTATCTTTGTCAAATTCGCGTAGCGCGGCGTCGACCGTGGACCGCAAATGTATACCATACATACGGTCTCCCCCAAAATCGTAGGGGGTACAGGTGCCGGTGGAGATTTTCTGGTTCGCCATCTCCATGAGGTATTCCGAAATCTCGTGCAGGATTTGCCGGGCAGGCTGCGGGTTGATCCAGCGTTTGTCGCTGTTGGGGTTCAAACCGACCGCCATCACGTGTTTCTGCAACTCACGCGGAACCGCTTCACTTTTCGGCCGGTAGCCCCCAAGGTGGACACCCGATTTCGGGACTTCGATGCACTTGAACGCGGAGTCGGTATTCTGCTTCCTGTCTTGTTTTGCGATACCATCGGGCCGCAGAGCTGTCCGAATCTGGAACGTGGGGTCCTCCACGGCTTCCTCTTCTGCCGTGTTCCGGTTCGTAAACAGAGCTGAGGGGCAGAAGTTGCGCTCACCCAGGTATTTTCCTGCATCCGGTGCCTTGTCTTGAGTCAACTTCTTGACCTCAGACAGCTCCTCTTCTTGCTCGTGATATTTCCGGAGCAAGTCTTTCTCGTCGCTCTGGAGTTTCAGGTGTTCCCGCAGAGTATCCAGCTTCGTCTTGCCCTCCGCGAGCATTTCGTCGAGTGTCTGCGCGACAGCCCCGTCGTGCGGACCTGCCTCCACCACATCCAACCCACCTGGGCCGATTGCATACATGTTCTCGAGGCCAGAATTGGGTAGGCCTCCGTGAAGGAGTTGAGCTCCCATCGGATTGGACGCCGCTAGGCCAGGGTTGTGGCCTCCGAGTTGACGCCGAGCCGCGTCTTGCTGTTGCCGCACTACCAGCGCCTCCTTTGCCTTCAGCATCTCCGCCTGATGGCGCTGGCGCTCGGTCTCTTGATTCTGCATGGTGTCCTCGTGCATCTTCTGCATCTGCTTCTGTTGCTCTTCAGCAGCTTGCCTGTCGCGTTCGATCTTAGCTCGAAACAAATCTTCGCGCTGGGCCTGCAGCAGTTTCGCGGCTTCCTGTTTCTGTTGATGTTCGACTTGCGCCGCCTTGGCCCTAGCCTCCAACGTCGCGGCCTGTGCCTCGTTAGTTGCTTTTTGGTCGCGCAGCATCTTGTGGAACTGGTCTCGCTGTTCTTTCTGCATCTGCAGCAGGCGAGCCTCGCTCGCAGCCCTATCAGCTTCTTGCTTCGCGGCCATTTCTCGCTGCAGCTGCTCATTGCGCAGCCGCTCCTGTGCCGCCTGGTCACGAGCCCGCTGGAGCTCGTCGCGCATCTGCAGAAGAGTCTCCTGCTGCGCCTGTATGTTTGCACCTGGGTTCGGCGGGGGAGGAATTACGTTCACCCCTCCTCCTACTGGATTCGACGCTGCTGCTGGTCCCGCGGCCCCGCTGGGGTCGACCACCGGCGGAGCTGGGCCTCCTCCTGCGGAGCCTCCTGCAGCTACCACTGCACTGCCACTTCCAGGGTTGGACGCTGTCGGGGCGGGAACCGCTCCTGATGGGTCTACCGGCGGCACCGCAGCCCCACCGGGGTTGATCACCGGCGGATCTGGGTCTCCTCCTGTGGAGCCTCCTGCGGCTCCCGCTGCAGCGCCGCCTCCAGGGTTGGATGCTGGCAGGGCGGGGACTGCTCCTGCCGGGTCTACTGGCGGCGCCGCTTCGATCGAACCACTAGCCCCGGGCGTGTTCGTCCATAGATTCTGGATCCACGTATAACCTCCACTTCCTGCTGGGCCTACTGGAGGATTTGCAGCCGCTGCGCCGGTACCTGGCGGAGCTGGAGCTGCCGAACCGTCGCTGGGTCCCGTGGTCATGCCCGGGATCGTGCCTCCTGCTGCCAGCCCGGCAGGCTCGAGGCTTCCTAGCTGGGTCGGTGTCGGGCCTGTCGGGGGCGATGACGCACCTGGCGGCACTGAGCTTGCTTTCGCTGTGTTATTCCCGAAGCCTGCGAAGATGTCTGGCTCATGCTGGGTAGCTCCTGGGAAGTGTAGCTCAAGGAAAACACTCCCTGCGGCTCCGCTCGAGCTCGCCCCGCCAGGGGCGATGCCCGGTTCCACGTGGTGAAGCAATCCCTCCTCCTCCATGAACTGTCTGAACTCCGCCTCGGTAGCCATCTGCGCCTGGTGGTATGGCAGGGCCCCTTCTTGCTGGGTTTGCCCGACGCTCGTCGTCTCTCCAGCTGCTGGCGCTGTCGAGTTCGAGCTTGCCGCCGGTGCTGCTGCTGAGGTGTACGCCTCCTGCTGGGTACCTGCTGGCGAGAGGACAACGGGGTCGCTGTGTGTGCCTGTCCCGGACGCAGGGACATTTGGTGGTGGCTGAATCTGCGCTATCTCCCCTTCCGAAGGCTGCGACCCGAAGTCTCCGCTATGCGGCGACACTACATTCGCCGCCCCGTTGAGAATGCCAATGACGGTCGCGGCTGTCCCCGCGACTGAGGCTGCAGGCACTTCTACGGCAGCTTGAGGCTCCACTGCGCCTGCTCCTGCTGGTGCGGCGTTCGACAGCGCTGCCAGCTGCTCATCCAGCGAGTTCAGGGGTGACAAACCGGACTTCGGCACACTGGAGTTCCCCGCTTGTAGCGGTGGCGCATAGATGGGTCCGGCTCCCTTTCCTATTTGGTTGGAAGTGTGCTGATGCGGCGGGGGCTTGACTCGGGTTCCCGTCAGGATGTTGCGTAGGGTGTGTTCAGCCCCGGTGTGCACGCCTCCTTTCCCGCCGTGAGCAGGCACGCCTCCTTTCCCACTCGCACTGAGCGCCGCCAGTGCCGTTTGCTGTAGCAGGAGACTATCCGCCTTCGCTGTTGACGTCGCCTTGCTTGCGGCCTTGTTGGCCGTACTCTGGGAGGCCTTCTTTTCCGCAGCCGCAGCTGCTGCTGCAGCTTTCTTCGCAGCAGTTAGCTCCTTTTTCGCCGCAGCCTTTGCCGCAGCTGCCGCTTTTTTGGCAGCAGCCTGCTCCTGCCTCGTCATCCTGTTCTGCTCGGCCTGCGTCTGCGGCTTGGGCGCCCCCGCTGCACCCGGGGGCTTCGGGCGACTTTGGGACGCGAGGTCGCTAATATTCGGTACTTCGCCGAGGGATCCTCCTGTACCCAGCGGCTTCGGCTGTCCGGGTTGAGCACCCGCTGCCTTCACCGACGCTGACGAACCGAGCTGAGGCGCTGCTTTCGACGTTGCTGACGAACTAGAGGAGGGCGCTGACGCTTTTGTGCCTGTTACACTCGAAGCCGCCTCGATCGCGCTGGGCCGTGCCTTCGCCAGTGGGGCTGACGAGTTAACCGCACTCATCGCGCCAGGCGTCGTCTTCCCGAATGGATCCTGGCGCGCGAGCTTCCCATAAACTGCTACGGCCCACCGATGGATATGCGCGTCGTTTCTCTTGAAGGGCCAATCCAGACCCACTGCTAGGTTGAAGAGCGATTGCTTGTCGAGGAGCTTTTTCGTAGCTACCAGCTTGAAGGAGCGGCTTAGGAGAGACGCAGCCGGATCTAGTCTCGCGAACTGCAGGATGGCGCTCTGATCTGCACGAGTGACAGCTGGGGCAGTGATGATGTCTTGGAGCCGGACGCAAAACAGCATCAGCTGCACTATTCGCAGCTTCGCTGGAATTCGCACTTCGGAGAACAAGCAGTTCACGAAGCGCGGCGCTTTCTTCTTCTCCTTGTTGTGGATGTTCAGGCTGTAGCCTAGATCGCGGAAGTGGTTGATGTAGTTCAACGCCACAGGGTCTAGGTTCCTCACGAAGTCGCACTGAGCCGCCTTCTCCTCCCGCCCGAGGGCTTCGCCCTCCGCGGTTGCATATTTCGCAGAGGAATGCAGGACGGCGGCGTAGTAGCATGCGGCACGTTCTGCCCGCCACCGCTCGGTCTCCGAGGTAGGTTCCGCAGCTATATTGTGTTTGTTGAGATTCGTGAGGGCTTGGCAGAACACATCGAACAGGGGGGCGTCCAGCTGCACCGTGTTCGTGGTCCAATCTTTCTCCAGGCTCCTGATTTCTGCTTCTACTTCTGACAGGCGCATCGTCGCAGTGTTCACCAGGTTCGCGCACCAATCAGCGTCGGACTCGTCTACAATGAGTGCAAACTCCTCCGGAAGCATAAAGGTCTGCTTCTTGGTGTTGCTAATAAGACTGGTGTAGGTTCTGGACACCGAGACTGGAGGGATGTTTGCTGCAGATACAGGGGCCGTAGCCTGCTGCTGTCCAGAAGACGACGAGGATGTGGCAACCGGGAGACGAGTTACTGCGGCAGAGGCAGATGACGATGCCGCAGCGACAGCTGGAGCGGAAGCGCCCGTACTTGCGTGCGGGCCAACCTGGCGCCATAGCTCCTCCGGCGTCGGCACACGGAGGAGCTCTTCGTCTTCGTCGAGCCACTGCTTGTTTGCATCATCGACGAAGTTGTCATCGTCGTCTCCTGTCGCTGCATGGCCCGAAGCCGCGCCACCTTCTTCCAGCTCGTGGGCGACTCCGTCTTCGACGGCGAATTCATCTTGGTATGCCTCGTCGAACTCGCTGTCCGACTCGGCGGCGAGAATTATGTCCTCTTCCCCCATCGTGGAGGGCCGTTAGTGCGTGGCCGTGTTGCTTGTTCGTTGAAAAGTGTAGATAATTTAGAAAAAGTTAAAGAAGTAGTAAGATCAGAGGAAAAATAAAGAATATCGGGACAGCACTCCCGAAGCAGCAGCAGAGAAACACCAGAGACACAAGTGCTATCAGGAGTTTAGCTCGTTCAACGTCGGCTTGATAATCTAGCCACTCTTCGATCGTGATGTCGTTGTCTTCATACATCAGGTTCGAAACTGTTGCGGATAGCTTAAAAGAGTAACACAGGTAGTAATGGTACTATTTCTAGCCATTGCAGTAGTAGCAGGCTATACACTGATACACAAGGGGGAGATCCCGCCGTAAGCAGCCTATAGTCCTACCCTGTGGCCATTTCGTAGTTTTGATAGTAAGCGGCTTTTGCGAACGACGAAGATGCAAACGAAAAGTGACGCACCTTGACTAGCAGTTGCTGTCGGCCATGAGGCTGATGTCGCCTGCCCTGTAGGACTTCGAACGCCGCGGATCCTTGGCAAAAAGGTCTTCGTTTATAAATCAAGATGATACTTCTGCTCAAAGGGGCACACTTTCTCCACCTTTTTTAAAGAGTCCTCATGGCGCAGGAGCTATAGTGCTCGGCTACGTCTTTCGACTTCTGAAACGCGAATCAAAGTCTTGTCATATGAAGCCATTAGAAGGCCCGCGCACTCATGTCATAACGACACGAGTAGGACGGTCCGTCATCCTGCACATCCTCCTCCAAGTCGCAGTAGTCGTCGACGTAGGTTACCCGAGTAGCCGTCTCCTGTTTTTTCTGTTCCGGCAGCTTGGACAGCGTGGAGGCCGGGGTAGTAGCGTTGATAGGCGAATACTCCTCTTCATCGGAGGAAGTGTTCAGGTTTTTCTCCAGGTACTCCTGCACCCGAGTGATTTGCTTGTTGAGCATCGAGCTCCGGTTGATCACGGATTTCTTCACGTCCTTCATCTTATCGAGGATCTTGTTGACTTTCTGGTCGAGCGTCAGCTCTTCCAACTCCGAATCGGACTCCGCGCCGCAGGCCAGGGACATCGACCACTTGTAGCGGCCGCTAGACATATCGCTTTTCACAAACTGGTCGCGGGTTCCGCCCGGTTTGAAGAGGTCTTCTTTGAGTTTCTCTTCGTCGATCTTCTTCGAGCTCGTCCTGATTGAGTGTCGATGATAATAAAACAATTCTGATGTAAAAAACGAAGCTGCGCTGCTTCCGTTGGAGCACAACTCCGCAGAGGCGACCCTTTGCCAAGGCATAGCGACCCGAGTCGTTGAGCCGGGCAGTGGCTGAACATCCAGCACGGCCGCCCGACCGACCCGGACTTCTGCAGCGGCTCACTCCACCTGGGGAACCCCAAACCACGGACGTCTCCGTCGTAAGGGATCGTGCCGCTCGCACTTCGATTGGGTATAGTGTATCCTACAATGGTAGGTCCTTGGAAAAAGACTGCGAAATAGGTGATGCGGTAGCAGAAGTGAAGAGAGTAAAGCAAGGAAAAGACGGCAACATACTCTGGAGATGAACAAAGTTAAGGAGGTATACCCTTTTCCACCACATCCGAAGGCTTTGGAATTCCCTGAGCAGCTCTTCGGCAGGGCGATGCTGTAGTACGTTTGGGGTCGGATAGGTTGCATAATTGATGACGGGAGGTGGTGGCTACTTCGTTCATCGACGTGAGGTCGTAAAGGGGAGAGCGCCATCCTTTTTTCTTGCGCTCGAGTTCCCAATTGGCGCACATCTCGCCGCTGAAAGCCGGGAATTTGGCCAGCACATCCAGGATGAGCTGATCCGGAATCTCGACACCGTTTTCGGCCGAGAAGGCAGGGAAGAGGCGTTGCACGACGGCGCGCAGCACTTCCTTCATTTTGGCATCTGCATCTGCCGGTCTGCTGGAGTTGAGCGCAGCCGACGACTGCTTGGCTGTGCTGATGATGAATTGCGTAAGTTTCATGTCATCCATCGCCGCGGCCCGACCGATCTCTACCGCGATCTGGTTCACTTTCTTCTTGAACTCGGCGTGATCGTGAACCGAGTGGGCGGTGCCAAACGGCATGCTCGCGGGGCCGCCGTCGGCCGACGCAGATTGCGAGAGGGATGACATGTTGTATGCGCTAGCAAAGTCAGATGCAGCAGGCATGTAATATGCAATGAGATTTAGTGGTTATTGTTTGGGCTGGCAAACAGCTTTGCGCTTAGCTTTTTCTTTCTTCTTGGCTGCTTTTGCCTGTCGCTTCTTCAAGCGGAGTTTTCTGCTGCGCTTGTTGTGCTTGTAGATAGCATACGTCCTCCTATTGAGAGGCTGTGTGACTGGTCTAGGTACTGTGAAAACGGCTTTGCAGTGGTCTTGTAGCTGGTTCAGGCGAGCGGGTGTCCGTTCTCGGTGAGGGATCCAGGGGATCCTACTGCGCACAACATGTTCGAGCTCAACGCCAACATCGTTTAGTCTCCACCAACGATAGTTGAGCATCATCTTCGTGTGATGTCATAACTTAGGCGGCGCAAAGAAAAAATGTCTGCATTTTCATGGGGGTGATTGGTCACATTCGTGATTGTATATCGATGCAATACTGCGTCTCGTTCGTTCCCATCCGGGTGAAAAAGTCCTTATGGAGTTCGCATCTGTCACTGTCTTTGTCAAAAGAGAATTGCCGCGGGAGTCTTCGGCCACCCCCCTCGTCCTCCCTGGTCGAAAGAGTGCCACACTGTCGTCGTCCTCTCATGCGTCGAAACTCGAAATCTCAGCTGTAAGCTTCCCTTCGAGTCTTCTGTCAGGCCGCCATGCGAACAACCCTGGGAGGTAGGTGCCATACTGCCCTCGGTAGAGGGGAACCCGGCTACGGTTGAAATTGAGAGGATATCCTCGTCGCCAACTGCTTTCAGGAAGCAGGCGAATGTGTCCAAGCACATCGCAGCGGAAAAGATTGGTAATGGAGGTTGTTAATGTTCGTTACTGACTGATGGGGCAGCGGGCGGGGTAATATCCTTCCAAATCGCGACTCGCGAAGAAGAAGGCGTGCATACTGGTCCGCGACTCGCGTTCCAGCATGCTCCGAGGTCAGACCTGGCAACCCGCCTGGTCGTCACTCGTACGAGGCTTTATGTACGAAACGCACAAGAAGCCAAGGAGGGCTCGCGCAAGCACGATTTCTCATACATGGATCCACCACAATACTAGTCTATGCAAGCCAGTACAACTCATGCAAGCAGACTCGCCCACAAACATGAGAAGTACCAGACCGTCGTCCCAGCCTCAGGCAAACCATAACTGACATGCTCGTCGCGGATTCCCCGAAGGTTCACAGGTCAGAGCATATCTGTCGTGGCACGGTCATAGACATGTATCACCAAGCTCTACCAAAGTAGAACCGAGTGGCGTAGGTTTTCAGCGTACGCACGAAAGTACACTCGAAAACAAACGCAACGGTGGTTCCAAGCCTTTTCACCACTGCGCTGATACGTAGACAGGGAGAACACTATGGCACTATCCAGGAGCGCTTCGCTCAAACTTCCGCGTCGTCAACTTCTGATATTTATCCTAGTGTATCCGTTCGCGACTTTGCTCCACAACAGCAAAGGCACGTAAAAGTATGCACAATCAGATGGCGAGGAAAACAGGGTCCTAAAATCAAGCAGCGAGATTCGTTCTTGTTGCTCTTCGTTCCGTTGAGCCAGAAGGTCAAAAGAGAGACAAAGCTGCTAGTGCTACACTTCATCTAAGTACGCTACTTTCGAAATCGAAAACAGTGCGTTCTGTTGGCCGTCAAAAATCGAAACGCGTGATACGCATGGAAGTGAAGAAGAGGAGGTGGGTTTTCAAGCACTGAAAATGAGATCAGAGGATCCGATCGTGAAGCCAGCCTTCTACTTCGTGGCGGCACGCTGGTGCAGACGCAGTGCTTATTGGCGCATTTGCAAGCAGGACGACCACGCGGAGGATTATCGAAATCTGGATCTTTCTCAATCCAACATCGAACCGTAGCGAACATCGAAGGACGACAAGAGAGTCGGCAAGTACGATTTTGTGCATGAGCTGTGAGGGCGCGCCCCCCGGCGAAAAAGCTTCGGTGATCTTCGTTAGTGATTGAAATTTGTCCTCCCGAGGGGCGTGTCCCCCAGCTCTCTCGACAACTGCCCCGCCACGCCAGCAGTTCCGTGCCAGCCGGGTCCACCTCCTGTGCCTGTCGGGCCTACCCGTCCAGAGGATCCTGGCCGCGCAGGAGCTGCTCCGCCGCTTTCCTCCCCAAGATGAAGAACTTCTTCCGGTCCCCCGCCGAGCGCGGCGTCGTTCGCTTCGTTCTCGTCCGTGTACCTCCCGAAGTGGATGAAGTCGTCCGTGATCGTGAAGAAGGTCAGAAAGTTCACGAACGCGCAAAGTAAAAAGCAGTCGAGCGCCTTTCCGATCGCGTAGCCCTTGCCGAACAGCTGCATGTAGTGCGCGACAACAATCGGGGCGAACCCCTTCCCAACGTCGTCGGTCAGAGTAACGAGCCCGGTCACGGTGCCCCGAATCTGAGAGTCGTTCACGTTGAGGAGAAGACCCTTCACAGTGGGGCCGGTCACAGCACCACACCCGGCGAGAACCGCCAGGAGAAAAAGAAAAATCTCGGGAACAGCGGAATCGGAAGAAGCTTGGGAAGTGGTGGATGCGGGTCCGGAGGGTCGGGACCCTGTTGTAGTTGCCGCAGTAAGGCGCGGCGCACCGCCACCCTCTCGTCCGGAGGCTTGGGGTTGGGCTGCACCTGCTGAATTATCACCTAGCGTTTCTACTTCATGGTCGGACTCGGAGGGCGACGCTGGAGTCGTTAACATCGACTGCTGTTCTGAGGGGTCGGTTTGCAGCAGACTTCTTGCTGCGGCGGG
>RXOD01006443.1:0-10347 GCA_005223375.1 Amoebophrya sp. AT5.2
ACTTTTTTCCCTCCCGAAAACTGCAGACGAGCCCAGCCCTCAGAATGCTCCCCTCCTGAGCGAGATCACAGACGGGGCATCGTCATCTCGATGAGTGCCGCTTGAGTGCGGCCATACTAACAGAAAAATCAACAGCCTTAACAGCCCGGACAGCATCTTGGGAGCTGCTCCACTTAACAAAACCTTGGAAGATCCCGCGCTGATCACTATTCCAAGTCTGTAACAAGAGAGTCTAAGTTCATTTTTTTTTTCGCGAAACCGTCGTAAATCCGTCCTCGTCGACTGCTGGTTCCTCCCTGCCAGCCTTGCTCTTATATCTCAAGAACAGTCCGCGTCGTCGCACAGGCCGAAAGCCATCCGGAAAGTACCGATCTGTGTGTAGCGTCGCGATGTCGAGATATAGCTCCCTCGTGCCCAGATTCGTCACCTCATGTTTCTGACAGCGGTATCTCAACTTTTCACCGCAGCCCGCATCGTCGTATGTTTCCCCCGGCTTCACGCACGAAAAATCACCCTTGAAGAACCACACGAGACGAGCGACATATGGATTGGGATCTACATCGCACACCGCCCAATGCAGATCGCGCGATACATCCCATTCGTGGGGTCGTCCATATCGCACAGCCTCCTCCTTCCTGAAAGGGGGCAGCGCAACATCCGCCGATCCATTTCTCAAGCGTGGCACCCTTTGAAACTGGTCTGTGATCGCGCACAGGGCCACATGCTTAGCATTCTGGGGTGTTCGCGTACACCAGTCCGTAAGGCTTGGAACGAGGTCTGGCATGAGTTAGAATTAAAGACTTCAGATTCAGCTTCTACTTGAGTGTAAAAGTAGGCACAATGACCCTGCTGACTTGATTTTTGACTTCATTTGCTCATGTTGACCACCTTGTTGACCACCATGTTGACTACCAATGACAAAGGCGCTGGAAAGAAGGATCGCACACGGGGTCTGAGCGCAGTTCATACACGGAACGGATTGGTCGAACACCCCTCGCATTTCAAGTCTTTCATCTTTCGCTGTCTGAAAAACCAGCAATACTGCAGCACAATCGCTGACACAAAAAATAACAGTGCGCATCGGCAAAAAGTTTGAACGTGAAACTTCGAAGGGTCGGAAGTAGTATGAGACGCGACTGACACTACGTCTTCGAAGATTCAGGCTTTTCTTTCTCCAAAGGTTCCTCTGTGACAGTCGAAGTCTCCGTAGGACCCGCCGCCCCTGTTCCAGACTCACCACTGTCTGGTTTAGAGTCTGCCTTTGGGAAACTAGACTTAGCATTTGAATCAAATTTGCTCAAGTTCACCGTGCCAGTAGAAGTCTTAGATAGTTGACGCCTTAGCTGCACTACTAGTCGACGACGCGGACGCGGCAGCCGGGGCAGTGCTACTACTACTAGAGTTACTCATGGCAGTACTAGAGTTACTCAGCGGAGCCTTATTCTTCAGGGGCCCCTCCACGGCCTCCACGTAGCGAAGGAACTCCGCGCGCTTGTCCCCGGACCCCAAGTTGAGCCGGAAGCTGGCCCTCAGACTGCCTGTCTTGTCAGGACTCGGGTCATCTTCCACGGCCTTACTCTTAAGGCCCTGGAAGATGACCGAATTCTCGCCCGCGGGCTGCACCGTGGTGGGGGCCGAGATGAGAGGCGTGTGCAGCAGGGGTTTCAGGGTTCCTCGTCTTATAACACCTGCAGCTGCAGAGAAGTGACAGGCCCGGAGTCATCGGCAGTGTTCGGAGGTCCAGAACTACTCGAGGAAGAGTCATTCACAATGGCAGTGACATTATCTGAGGCATCTCCAGGCTTTGCCGGAGAGCCAGGGCTACCCGCGTCGGCGTCCATGCTATCATTACAGAGTTCCGTGGCCGACTTCGCCGGCGAGTCGAGCGAATCCAACGCGCTACCGCAGAAGCGCGACTCCGTGCCTGACGTAGCTGATTTCGCCGGCGAACCGGGGGAATCCGTACCGAAAAGCTCTGGGTTGTTGGAGGGTTCGGACGTGACCGAGGGTGAGGCACTGGATAGCCGTGAATTCTTCGGCTTCCGGAGAAGCAACACCTTATCCGAGACGTGCAACCGCAGCCTCGTGACAGCGGAGTGCAACCGGCAGACTTTCTCTTACCCAGCACGGTCATCATCTTCAGCTTCACCATTTTGCTTCCAGAATCAACAAGAGAAACATGGCGCGGCGACGAGGACGATTGTGGGAACAATACTGCGCAGATACAACGCGACCGATTCTGATGCTCAATACATAGTGCACTGCGCGCGCGGGCGCGGCGCGCGAAGTCGAAGATGAGACAAAGGGAGGCAGAAAGAGCACTCCTGTCACGACCTGCTTGCAGCAGCAGCTGCCGTCGCGATCCGTGTCGCTGGATCCTTCGCCATGGATTTGGTTTTGTGTCGCTTTCTGCTCAAGGTAGTGCAAGAATTCACTCCGTTGCTTTTGGAAGCGCTGAGAGGTCTCTTCAGCGTTCAGCTGGTGTTTCTTTCGGGTTTCGAACCTTTCCCAGGTTGAATCGTCGCTGCTATCCACCACCCAGCGCTGTGGGCAGGGACAGCGGCGCGACGCAGGCATTTCAATCCTAGTACAGGAACGAGCAAATTGCTTACGTTTTACTACTTTTCTTGATGTCGTGAAGTGTAGCTTTTTGTTCGCGCTTAGTTCTGGCGCTTTAGTTTCTACCTTCACATCAACTACTCCCGGTTGTAGCGGGTACTAGGGTAAGCGGTACGGCTAAGGGTATCCAACTCGTACACTAAGTCTCAAAACTCTCCCCCGTGACAAAATGGGGAGCACATCCTAGATCCTGCACGCGGAGCGATCGGGAGGCACTCCGTGTGCAGGTTCGTTGTGGTCGCTGCTGCTGTGGAGGTGTGTGCATGCGCCTGCGTTACACAATCTTCTCAATGACTGAAATGTTGGAGCACCATAAGAAACGACCTTCATGCAGGAGCGCTGGCCAGATGAATCGTTTTCTTGATCTTATATACTAGCTACAAGCTGCATTGCCAACATCGTGCAAACGCCGACGCACGAGCCGCACAGCGCAATTGGAATGAGGTTGTGTAGTTTATTGTCGCCAATATAAACTAAACTTTCTGGATTGGGAAACGCATTTATCGGATACAAGGCACTGATAGTTCCATGAACGAGTGAGGCAACGCGTCCCCCAGCAGGAGACGAAGCAAGACGATGAGTCATTGCTGAATTCCGAAGTTTTGTTTTCCAAAACTTTCCTTTCAGTACGCGCCCACGGCGACTCCTTCATCTGCTTCCGTGTCTTCGTCCTCTTCGTCTTCATCGCTTCCTGCTTTCTGCGCCGCCGCCGCTTTGCAGGACGAGGACGTTGCGACGTACCGTCCGTAAAGCGCTTGCTTGTCGCGGCGCGCCTGCCCCCGGCTCCGGTTCAATTCCCACTCGTCCATCACGCGGGGCCGGCGCTCGTAGTCCTTGAACTCCTCCTCAGCGCACAGCCTCTTGCTTGTGTTTTCGTTTCCGCCATCGTAGTCGTAGTTCCAAAGGCTCGTTTGCTCGTGGCAGTTGAGCGACTTCCGCGGTGCGGGCAGGTCTGCAGCAGCGGCAGCAACGTCCTTCCAGGAAGGCGCTTTGTTCCTCGATTTCGATGCGTTCGCTTTATCCTCCTCGTCCGATTCCGATTCGTCGGCCAGCTCGAGGTCCTTCAACTCAACCTCCTTCTCACAGAGACCGAAGCCCTCGGCCGCCTTCGGCTGGTTCGCGGTCGTGAGTGACGGCCAATTGCGGGGGTCGTTCGCGGTAATCATTTCGTCGCGACGCTTCTGCCGGGCGGCGGTAGAAAAGAAGTCGGCGTCTGAGATTTGGATTTTTTCAGTGTTAAGCTTTCTGGGTGAAAGTTAGCTACAAACAAGTTCAATGATGACGATGATGATTTACCCTGCTCGGGGTGATTAGCTGCCTTCATAAATGATGAAGGCGGGGCTGTTATTTATTATTCAGAAGTCATCTGCTGTTCAAAGCAGCAGCCCCCCTTCTGCGTTTGGGTGCTTTTCCTTCCTCGTCCGCCTTTTCTTGGAAGCTGCGTAGAAGTAATAGTACGCAAACGCATGAATGTATTTTTTCAAAAATGCAGCGGAGCCCACAAATCTACCCGTCTGCTCCGCCTCTACCACCACAGGGGCTTCCTGCTGGTCGGCCGACGAGGAGCTTGCTGCAGCTTCAGTCGTGCCTTCCATGCTGGCAACCAAGGCCATGCACTGCTCCACCGTGCTGTTCATGTCCTGCCGGAGCTCGCAATACAGCGAACTGATCAGAGATTTGTCAAGCAGCGGAAACATCTCGCACAACGTCGCCAAGTTCCGCTCTGCTTGCAGCTGCGAACGACGCAGCCGCTCGGTGCTGGGGTTGGATTAGTTGGAGTGCGATTGCTCCACATCACTGGTAGAAGCCAAGTCGTGGAAGCAATTACTTCAAGTAAGTTTAGTCTTAGTAGGTTCTTTCAGGTTCTATCTTGATGTTGATTCCTCAGAATGCATTTTTTGAAAAGTCGACGACCCATCGAAAAGTGGATGGTCGTGGCGCAAACCGAAAAGCCCCCATGCCCATCGACAAAGACAAAGAGGGAATAGATACGTACAAAAACGCAAAATTTTTTTAAGTACGTTTCGGCCCGTGTTTCTTCCTTTTCGACTTCCCAAAGCTGTTTCGCGCGGGTCACAAACTGGTTGCGCTCGGGCCCAGTGCAGTCGCAGTTGGCGCCAGGGAACGACTCGACCAAATCGTAGTCGTTCACGTAAGGTCGCTGCTCTTTCGGCATTTTTTTGTTTTTTCGCGAGTTCTTCTAATCTGTTTCTGTGGAGGACGAAGTTCGAAAAAAAACTATTAATTTGTTGTATGGGCGTGGTAGTGGTTGCAAAATGCCACAGGTCCCCTAGGCGATGGTGGTGAAAGTTTATTTCCGAAATAAATGTAATGCAAGCCTAGGCCACAACCACAAGAGCTAGAGCCCCACTAAATATATGCGGCTCTATCAATGCTCGACAGTGGCAAGATGCTGCTCCTGGTGAAGTAAAGCAGTTGCGTTGAGATCGGTTCTCTCGTCGGGAGCTAGGTAGTACACCTCCAGGGCTGCGGCCTGAATTCTTTCCGCGGCCGAGATCACTGTCACCAGGGACACTGGCGCCGAGAGGTAGGACAGCAAATAAATCAATGGAAAGAAACGACGTCTAAGCATTTGACAAAGTAGAAAGGCGAGGTACTCACCAGAATCGATGGAATTCGTTTCACTTTCGGTCACGGAATAAGAGTTTGATTTTGAAAGTCGTTGACCGAAATTGCGTTCCGCTTCCAGCTCCCTGTCCTCCGCTACGGAAAATGAATTTGACGCAGTCATCCATGAGCATGATTACCGATGTGAAGAGAGAGGCGGCCCACGAAAAGGAAAAGGATGGGAAATTCATGGCGACAAAAAAAAAGATTCTGCAGCGAGATCAACGCGAGCTGGAGACACCGATAAGATATGCAGAACCAAGCAGGCAGGAGCGCTTCTTGCGCGAGGACAGACGTCCGACAAATTTCACTCGAAGTTGAACAATCGGGCAAACTAACTGAAGCCTCTTCTGGTGTAGTACTCGCCAAAACAGTATTGCGTCGTGGTAATACTTAGTTCATGAAAGTGAGTTCGCGACAATTGATTCGTCTTCGTCATTGTTCGGTGGACCCCAAGGGCAAGGTTCCTCAGTTTTGTTGTCCTTGAGCTAACGATGGAAAGGGAAACACAAACACGAGCAGCTCAATGTCGTCGTATACTGTACCATAAGAAATACAAAATACAAGTGATACTTAATTAGAAAAAACAAGCTCGAGGCTCGCTCAGCGTAGGCCTTTGCGTTAGTTGTGGTATAAATAAAACAGCGACGCCCTGTTGTGGTCGTGGTGCGACGCGTCTTCGGTAAGCAACTGAAACGGAAGACTTCTATCTAAGTAAGCTAAAAGTAGTAAAATATTTATTACTTAACTTATTGGCGTTGGATGCATAGAGAGACAAACAAAAGCTCAGGTACGCAATAAAACATTCTACGATCATCTGGAATTCATTTCCGCGAGCACGGTCGCAAGATGAAGAGATTGGTTTACTGCATTATCGAAAACTAATCGCATTAAGTGCATTTCGAGATGATTTCATTGTTGTGCCGGGACATCATGCCAGTTACGATGAGTATGCACGGCACTTCCATCTTGTGGTCTAAAAAAACTGCCTTCGTTTGATTTGCATTTCTCGCGTGGTTGCACTTGCATGAAACTGTATCTGTAAACAACAGACTCTCGCCCTAGCTGCGGTTCCCGACATTGGATTTAATATCACCACACGAAATACTACGAATTTCTTGTTGCATTAGCACTGCCACTCGATCGGCCGAATTAGTTATTGTTAGCTCTCAGTCTCAGGAGGTCTCGACAGCAGCAGCACAAGAAAAAGAATTGTCATTCAACATGATGTGTTTAGTATCCGCCGAGCGATAGTTTTGAATTCAATAATAGATGTGGGCACTTGCAGCTCCTGAGAGGAAGTTGGCTGTACATCACAGCAACCCTGTGTTCTACTTCAGCATAGCCAAGAACTGTTCCTCGATTTCGAGATTGAGTGACTCACGCACTAGCGGTTTCTTCCCGGTTTTTTCCACCTCACGCGACGGCTCTTGCTGCTTCGGCACCTGTTGCGGTCGAGGCTGACTCTGACCACTCCCACAACTCCCGCTGCTACTACTCGCGCTACTGCTCCTTCCGCCCCCGTAGCTCAGACTCCCTCCGGACGAGCTCGTCGTCGAGGTTGTTGAAGAGGGAACGACGGCGCGAGCTGCGTTCTTGTTCATCCCAGCTTGCTCCGGGTTCACACTCCTGTTGTTAGGAACTGCATCTCGAGAAAAGGGGTCGGAGTAGGAATCCGCGAGATTCTGCAGCATCCACTGTGCAGCTGGGTCCGTCCTCATCTTCTTCTCGCGCGGCACCTCGACCACTTCCATTGAAATTTCTTCGACCACGTCGAGACCGTCCCACATCGTCGGCGGCAAGTACCCGTACCGCGGCTTGTTCGTCACTGGCAGCTTCGACATCGACGGAGCCCGGCGCTCGCGCTCGAGAAAACTACTACTACCCCCGCCGTTGCTGCTTGCCGTCGACCCCGCGCGGCTCCGATTTGGTGGAAGGTTTTTGCTGCCTCGCGGCCCACCGAAGGAACCAGTGTCCACCTCGTCCAGCTCCAGTTGCGGCTGCTCCTTCGACCGGCGCAGCTCCGCGAGCGCCTCCTGGTTCAATGGGTCGTCTGGGAAGTCTTGCGACCACCGGATGGGGGCCGCCTGCCGCGTGTATCTCTCGGGTAATAGTACCCCAGCCGAGCCGCCCGCGCCCACGAGCAGCTGCTGAGCCTCCTGATCATGCTGACGGTGCGTCGCGCCACCTCCCAACTCGTCCTCGACGATGGAAGCCGGATTGCCCGCCGGCACCGGCAGCAGCACCTCCGGCATCGGAATCTCGAGGAAGGACGAGGAAGTGCTGCTGGAAGACGAGGAAGATCTTCCATGATTGGTGGGGGCGTGGGGGAGGCTCTTGGAGTTTCGCAGTCTTTCTCTTTCGCGCTGCGCATAGTGGTTTTCGCGTTCAGGAGGAGAGTTCTTGATGGGCAGCTTTACTTGGTGCGGAGGAGCCGCAGGGGCCGCGGCAACCGCCGCTGCTACTGTACCGGCGCCGGATGAGCTGCCACTTGCTGTCGACGTCGCCCCCGCAGTCCCTGTAGTCAGGGACCCTGAGACTGCGTCACCTGCAGCAGCTTCTACTGCTATCCTCGGTGCTTCAGCTCCTTCCTCTTTCGTCTTCGTGTTGTTCGTGCTGCTGGTGCTGCTCGTCTTGTTTTTGCTACCAGGCGCAGGCTTGCCGCTACTGGTCCGCAGCGCTTGTTCCACTTTCTCCTCTACGCGTGACGCCAAGGTCTTCGCGTTCAATCCCCCCACGACACTGCCGACCCTATCAAATGGCGTCTGCTTGTCTGCGTCGTGGTGCAGAAGGTAGGTTTCCAAGTCCAGCTTTGCCTCCGCAGCATGGCGGTCGAGAGTGTGCAGCACCTCCTTCGCAAAGATCGGCGGACGCGGAGCTGGCTGCACCAGCTCACCAGAGGCCGACGCTGCGGAAAGTGTGGCCGTCCCTACCCCAGAAGCAACTACCGAGCAGGGATTGATGTCCACTCCGGTCGTGAAAGATAGACCGAAGCTTGAGCAGCTGCTTCCTGTGCGTTGTAGAAGACGGCGCTGCTTGATGCAGGAGCGCACGTCCTCGTTCGTAGTACTGAAAGCGTGTCGCATTTGTTTTTGTAGTTGTACCTCGTCCGTTGCGCGATAGGCTGGATCCGTAGTCGCGGCTGCCGAGAATTGATCTTGTTGACTTTGCGCAACTGCATCGGCTGGTAAGAGGCCAGCAGCTGGCGCGATGTCAACGCCTGCGGCTTTCTGCACGCGTTTAGTGCCGCTGAAGATTGATAATGAAGCCCGTCCGTTTAGTCTCGTAATTTGAAGGCCTTCGTCGTCAGTCGTAACCGTCGTCGCCGTAGTGAGGACCGGGTAGGAGACATCCTCTTTGAAACTTTCGGTAGCCGCCATGTCGAGCCGCGGCACGCGATTAGAGAGGGGGTCGATGCGGCGGCGGCGGTTCGGGCTAGGAACGTGCTGCAACAGTTCGGACGTAGACGAAGCGACGCCGCGAAGATCGCGCGCACCCTCGGCAGCATACTTCTGCGCGGCGCCGGAGGCGTTCTGTCATTCGTTTTTGTTTTTTATTTATTGGCGGCATCAAATGCGGCCGCGTTTTTGCCGCGGCTTGTGTCGTTCCGTTGATTGTGCGGCGCGCGCCTGCCGTCGCGACGGCGCAACAAAACACGCAGCCGCAAGCCCGAAGCGCTGAGAAATGAAAGCCCGACAAGCAGTTGCGCAAGACAGAGCATCAAGCCCGCACCCGACCCGCCCCCACGACCACGGCGGGGCGGCGCTACTCCTACTAACTGCGCTGGCGCAATAAGTTGGCGACGAAATGCGCGACATACTATGACAAGCAAGGAAAGCAAAAAAACCAACCCAGCCGCGCGCCAGAAACCAAAAGAGACGCCAGCCAGACAAGGCGCCACAAACTGCCAGCCAGCAGGCGACCAGACCCGAGAAAGAAACGCAGCGGCAGCCGCGTGGAGATGGCCAGTGGCAAGCACAGCGCAGCGAAAGGCGACAGCGTGCGACGCCGGAACGGCGGGCCATCTGTACGCACTGGCGAAGAAATTGAAAGCGCCGCGCACTGGCATCTTCCGAAGCCAGCGGGCCCGGACCGCTGGCGCGGATCGCGCAGCCGCGAGGACTCGGAAGCGCCAGCACCTGGCCCGCGCTCTGCTACACCCACCTCAGTCGAAGATGGTGCCTCCGTCGTCGGCTGCAGCCTGCAGCTTCGCGATCGAGGACGCCCCCACCGCGGCGCCGACTAATACTCCCGAGGGTGCCACTACATCGCCGGGGCCGGCGACTGACGTCTGCGACGCAGTCGCAATCTCGGCGACCCGTGACGCGATTTCCCCGCTGGGCTACAATCCGTCGGCATTGCTTTCCATCTCGTCTGACAGAAGTATCGCGCGACTTGTTAAAGGTCTGCCATGGCATTGCTCGCCAAAAGTCGGCCCATCGCAGGCCGGCAGCCCCGGGGAAGCGGAAACGGCCTCCCAGTGCTTCGCGATGCGCGAACAGCGAGCGACCAGGAACCTAGTGGGTAAGATGCTCTATTGTGGTCGTCGATCACTGTGCTGCTCGTGCTCGTTGGCCGCCTGCTGTCGCTGGCAGTCTTTCTCTCTTTCCCCTTCAGGAATTGTCTGCCGAAAGACGAAGCGTTGACCAGATTGATGCCCAGTGGATTTCTGGGCAATGAAATCGCTCCAAAGAAAAGAAACGAAACCAAAAAAAAGAAGAGAGTCAGCACATGGTCGCAAGAATGTGGCACCAAGTGGCAACACAGCACAAAGCTGCCGCGCTTGGGGCATTTGCCCGACAGTGTCTGTAGCTCTGGAGAAGAGTGGCGACGCGCTTGCGATTGCTCTGCCAGTGCCACCACCAGCAAAATGCGACCACTTGGACAGCAAAACGGCACTCATCTGGCACAAAAAACGCGCTCGGCCAACACAATAAAAACCATCCGCATGCCCAATGGCAAGCACCTAGGCGCGCAATAAAAAAAAATAAAAACCAATAAAAATAAAATAAAAATTATTTTGAACCAAAATAAAAATAATAAAAATCCAATAAAAATCCAATAAAAACACGACCACGCAAAAACCCGCACGATTTTGCC
>RXOD01006444.1:0-10346 GCA_005223375.1 Amoebophrya sp. AT5.2
CGGCCGCGACGGCCGCGACGTCGTGGAGCGGCTCCTGGTTCCCGAACGGATTTCTCCAGCGCGCGGACGAACAGCCCGGCTTCCTGGCCCGCCGCGAGCTCACGCTGCTCCCGGCCGAGGAAAAAGCGGCGACGAACGCTGCGCCGGCGACGGCGGAGGACAAAGCAGCATTTCTGGAGATGCGGCATGGTGCTGTTGCTGCGCAACCGAGCGAGCTAGCTGCAGAGCCAGCAGCTCCGGCCGCCACCGCCCCCGGTCCCCCTGTGGAAACTCGGGCGGTAGGGATGGATCAGGAGCCCGAGTCCGAGCGCGATCGCGACACAGCAGCAGCGCGCCTCAAGGAGATGACGCGGGCGAGCCTGCGCGTGCACTTGCAGGTGACCCAGCCAAAACTGCGTCTCGCGGAAGCTCATGATGAAGATCGTATTGAAACCAAAGAACTCGAGGAATGGAGTAAGCGACGCAAGGAACTCGAGCGCGACGGTTGGGAACTGATCGCGCCCAAATGCGAGGGCCGCGAACCAGAAGAGACGGGACACGACGCTGTGGATTCCGAGGACCATCCTGCTCTGTTGCGCTTTTCGTATCCGATCGACTGCAAGCCTGCCAGCGTGATGACCGACCCGTGGAAGAAGCAAAACAAGGCCGGAGTGATCGATACAGTTGTGGACTTTACCGAAATCCCGGCAGACGAGCTCAGGCTGCCAACAAGCATGAACACGAAAGAAGTAACGAGATGGATGCCCGCCACGGACATTGCGAATGAATTCCGCAGTCATGGTTACATAGGCGTAGAACACACGCGACCGGTCGTGCGGCAAATGACCTCTGGAAGCAATCCCGATTGTGGCAACCCGAACACGCTCGCGCAAACAATCCCGGAGCAGCAATCGGTTCATTACATGCGGAAATGTCCGGGAGAGGCGGTACTTGCGGATGGAAGATACGGCTTCAACTTCTATCTTTCTACGTACATATGATCGACGCTGTCGTAACGCGAATTTTGCGGAACCTCGCTTGCACAACAGAGAATTGCATTGAGTGCTAGAGCTGCACCTGCACATCACAGCTGGTGCTGGAGCTGGTTCAGAATTTCGAGTTTCTTGATGAAAGTTGATCATGTTTACTTATCTGAAATAAATCAGGGCGTGGGCGACCTGGACCTCAGCGGCTCAGAGAAGCTGGCAGAGGCAATCGAGAAGGGCGTCTTTCAGGGGGTCTGGAGTCTGGAGGCTGAGAACGTACATGCACGCATGGGCGACCTCCGGTCAGTGCTAGCCAGTGCTCTCGCGGCGCACTCCGGCTCCGCGGAAAGCAGCGCGGACCGCGACGAGGCAGCTCGTTTTCGCAGGTTGGTCGACTCGTCCGTGGGCCTCGTCGTCTTCAACGTGCAGTCTTTCCTGAGTAGTGTGAAGAGCGATGAAGGCATCGGGGCAGTGCATGCAGGCGCCGGGGAGCTGATCATTTTCATGGTTGTTAATGACTATCGGAGTCTGGTGTCGGATCACGAGGCTGTGCAGAAGCTGCTGGGCGCTGACCGAAAGATTCGGTTTGTGGTATTTGCGGGGTTGAACGACGCCGGCCTCTCCGAGATTTTCAAACTGATGTCGACCTCTACACTACCAGTGGAGGAGGGATGGGCTATGCCGACACTCGAGCGCTCTGCACAGCCCTCACCGAAGGGCCTGGCTTCCCGCACGACCGTCCTCCTAGTGGACCCACAGATTGTACAGAGTGAGCTCGACACGAAGTCCCCTCCCTCCGGGGACAGCGACCCGAGCGAGCAGAGCGAGGACGCAAGCTTGCTGCACAAGGCGCTTCTCGAGGTGTACGGGACTGGCGCCTGGGTCGGGCAGGGAAGCGACCCTGAATTGCAGGACCCAGCGCATCGCCTGTACTACCTGATGCACCGCCTCGCGCCAACGCGCAAGCGCATTGCGTTTGCGCCGGACAATTTCGACTTCGATTTCATAATGCGCCTCGAAAAGCACAAAGCCCACGTTGCCCCGGCTGGCACTGTGGGATTTGCGTGCGCGGTGCTGGCAGAACCGCCACCGGGAGAGGAGGCGACCACGACCAAGTGGATCCTTCCGGAGAAAAAGAAAACCTTCAAGCTTTACAATAAGCTGGTGCGCGACGAGGACCTCCGTCAAGCGCTGCTCGAGGCGAGCGTTGGGACGAACGAAGCTCTGCTCGGCCTACTAGTTGACGTGGCGGGGACCATTCAGAACGAAGCTGAGAGCACAAAGCTGACCAAACTCGTGCTGAAGCTTGCCGAGACCGTGCGTCCTGCGGAAGAAGAGCCACCTCGTCCTGCGGAAGAAGAGCCGGACGGCGAAATTAGTCTAGAAGATGGAGGGCATGAGGATGAGGGTGAACGTGATGACGATGAGGAAGAGTTTGACGAGGACGAGGGGGAACACGGGGATGGAGAAGAACCGCAGGACGCGGAGGAGAATCACGAAGAAGGCCTGGAGGGGACGCGCACGACGGACCGCTTGGAATACTTCCTGCACGCCCTGATAGAGCTTGAAGCTGCCACTCACGAGCAGGCGGAAGGTGGCGAGGCGTCTGAGTTTGCTCTGCAAGAAGCTGTGTCGAGGCTTCCGTCCGCCACGTACCGAGGGGAAGACCAATCAGGCGCCGCGCTTGAGGAGTTTGTGAACCTGGAGAAGGGTATGACCTATCCCGTCGTGTTCCGCGGGCACGTACAGGCACACGTAGCTGATGAAGAGGAACAAAGCGTGGAACAACTGGAGCGCGGCGCAGCAGAGGAACGAGCAGGAGTGGAAGAGGACGGCGCAGAGACAGAGACAGATGAGAAAGGCACTAAAAGCAGCTTTCTCCAAGTGCACCGCCGCACGGGTCGATTCCACCAGAAACACAAGCGTGTGCGCCAGCACCGCAAGCGCGTCGCTCGTGTCGGGCCGCCACGAAGCGCCCAACCATGTGACCAGGAAGGGGGCGTCGTTGGTGCTTGCAGCAAAGACGATGGTGCCGACAACGTGGCCACGAAAGACGACGGTTTTCTGCAGGTACGCCACCGTACTGGCCATGGCCATAAGCATAAACGCGTCCACCAGAAGGAGCAGAAACGCGTCCACCAGAAGGAGCAGAAACGCGTCCACCAGAGGCACAAACACCCTTTTCGCTCGAAAAGGGCGATACGCGCAGCGAAGAAACGCGCCGGTGTACTTCCTCCCGGCGCGCATAGCTCAAACAGCGGCTTTCTCCGAATGCAGCGCCGCACGGGCCATCTCCAGAAGCGCACACGCGTCCGCCAGCGCTATAAACGCGTCCTGCAGAAACACAAGCGGGTTCGGCAGAACCAGCAACGCGTTGCTCGCGTCGGAACCGGGGAGCGCGGGAAGAAGGCGAAACGCGCAACCAAAAGCACAGCGAAGAAACGGACCAGGGCTCCTAACACAGAAAAAGGAAACGGCAAAAGCAAAGAGCCTTGGTTTTCGGACGCCCACGAGGGTCAGGAGGACGAGGAGTTTGACGATGATGATGATGATGATGATGATGAGGAAGAAGAAGAAGAAGAAGAACAGGAAGAAGATGCTGGCAATGACCCTGATGGCGCTCGGCCCGAAGAAGACGGTAGTATTATTGCGAAGGATTTCGACGTTACGACGGGTGCTTACGGTACGCCCTCGGCTGGCGATGGGCACCTCCTGAAGGTGTATTGCAACCCCGCGCACATGGCAGCCGTTGCTGCGCGTTTTTCGGATTCCCTCGTCACGCTGACGGGGTATGCACTGTTCGTACTGTCAAACGCGGGCGATTACGGCTACCAAACACACGGCGGCGGAAGGGACTTCAACGACGAGTACGACGAGGAGGACGATGATGATGAGTACAACAATGACGAGCGCGAGAGTTTTGCTGAGGTCGACCACGACGAAGATGAGGATGAAGAAGAAGATGGCCCCGGCGACGACCCCCGGCGGAATCCGAACGAAGCGTCGGCCGGCGTCGGCGAAGGGCCCGATTACGAGACTGACGAGGGGGACGACGTCGGCGAGCAGGTTGTTGTGTACATACCGCAGCTTGATGCGCTCGTGGTGGCTCCAGTGGGCAACGTAATTTCGGCCATGTTGCCACCAACTGTGGCAAACCTTGGAGAGTTCCCGCCGCTGAAGTATGAAACAGAAGGTCCGGGTAGCGACGACTCTGCCGCCAGATCTCGGAAGCTTAATCCGGGCAGAAAAGGTGATTTGAAGGAGCAAGAGGAGGAAGAAGAAGAAGAAGGCGATGAAGGCTCCTTCCTCCAAGAGACCCTGGGTCGGCAGCGGACTCCCGGACACTTCGCGCCGTATGCTGATGGGTTGCCAGTCACTTTTCGCGACATAAACGCGCCCGGTACCCGAGAGCTGATAGATTTCGCGCTCGAGCTCAAGCATCGTCACGACGGGGACGAGGACGACGGCTACGACGACGGGGCACAGGAAAGATTCCCTGTAGAGGGGACAGCAGGCGGTGGCGCTGACAGAGGCAGCAGAGCTCCGGGTTCAGGATTCCTCCCTGGCGGCGGCGGTGCACCTGGGCCATTCGGACCCGTCCCTCATGTGGGTCCTCCAATCGGTCCTCCGATGGGCCCGCCCGCGGCGGTTGGCCCTCCGGCTGGCGTGGCTGCTGGTGCCGCGGCTGGAGGTGACTTGCCGCCAGCCGACAACGCAAAGCTCAAGCTCCAGCTCGCAAGTGCTGACTCGGGCTCGTCGAACAAGGAAAAGAAACGAGACTGCGGAACGGTATTGTTCTCCCCTAGTTCGATGGTAATGGTAGATCCGATGTAGAAGATAGAGATTATGTGTAGCTCCAAAGAATCGCAGAAGCCGTGGTGCATTCATAGAAGTGAAGTTGGTTTCCATTCTGTATTTGCTTTCGCGCCAGCTCCTGCTTTGGAGATTTTTATATATCAAAAAAAACGTACATCATCTCATCAGTGCGTGATTATCCTCCTGTGCGTCCTCGGCACGGTGTTTTTCGCGGGAGTGGCGGTGGTGGCCTTCTGTGTTACGTTCGATGGGCGCAGTGGTGGGAGGCATACGCAGTTCCTGACCCTTTCCGCGGATGAACAGCGCCGCGCAGCCGATGATTAAGAGACATTTTCACAATCTACTCTTGTTTCGCCAATTTTTCGAAAACAGCACCCTGCTAGCTTTTATAGCTAAGAGTTCGGTTCGACTCCGACGAGATCTTTTTTCGGGAATAGGAAGCTGTTGCTCGTCGTTCTTGCAGTGGCACTGAGCATGTTTGGTGGACCCTCACTGTATAGGTTTGTGAGTGGCTGTGGCTCCCATGCATCCGCCCGCCGCATGATTCCGCCTATTCCCCTGTCCAAGAGCAGGCCCTACGCCTACGGCCCACGCCCGCCTGGCACACTTTCGCGACGCGAGCTCGCATTTCTTTCGCGACCCCCCTCGTGCCTTGGTGGTACGAATAGCAAGTTCACTTAAAAAGCTATTCAAAAGCTTTTCTTGAAAAGAAAGATCCGACAGCATTGGAGTGTGAAAAGCGGTCGTTCTGTAAAGTGTGGTGGGGAATGTGCAGGAAATCAGTGGGGACGAGGACGAGGAGTTCTCGATCGGTGCGAGTGAAGGTGGAGAGGGGCTGACAGGCGGAGAGGGGCCGGCGGGCGAGGACGGCGCCCCCGGCGCGCAGGTGCAGTCGCTGTCGTCGATGACGACGAACCCGAATGATTCCATGGCGCCGGTGGAGAGGACCACGATGGTCGGCGGAGGCCAGTTCGAGACCTACAACGAAGACGACGAGCGCGTGCTGGACTCGCTGCCAGTGCTGCCGTTCAGCGAGCAAATGGCGACGCGAGCGTCAAGCCTCAGGAACACGCAGAACAACATCACTGTGAACAACATCACCAATAACATCACGCAACAGCGCCGGAAGCTGAAGTCGAAGAAGGCCAAGGCCGCAGCGGGGGCGGGTGGAAGCGAAGTGGGCACGCCTGCTGGTGCTACCGCGTCCGGCGGCAGCGAGCGGTGGGAGGACCACCTGACGAGACCAAGAGCGCTCCCGGGTTCGACGGTTTCCGGAGCCGACAACACGTACCCGTTGACGGGAAGCGGACTCGACAAACTGGTGCACTATCAGTACATAGCCACAACAAGTCCAGAAGAAAACGAAAAAGACTTTGAGCTGGTACTAAACTACTTAAAACTACCTTCTCCGCAGCATCTTCGACAGGTTTCGTCTCTCGGGGGAAAGTTGGACACAGTCGTAGTAAGTTTTTTGTTTTTTATGACTTCAGTAGCTAAATCAATGTCGTGAATCATGATCGGCAGAAACCTGATCCTGAACCATCGCTCGTCGCCATATCGCAGGTCCCGGGTCGTGCGGAAGCGAAGAAGCAGAAAAGTATGTCTTCGAGCCGCGTCGTGGAGACGGGTAGCGTTGCGCTGACCAGCGGCGGCCCGTCATCGTCCAGCTTCGTGCCTGCCGGGGAGAGCGGTGTGGGCAAGAGCAGCCAGTCCCGCAATGCCAAGGGGAAGAATGGCAAAAGTGGCGAAGTCTCCTTCAACATCGGGCAGCGAAGCCAGATATGGCCGCTGCCACGGTCCCACGGAGACCCTAACAAGGAGGAGATTTAATGTCGAGTACGAGATGTAGATGTTGAGGACCACTACAAGAGATGGCTGTGGCCACTGACTGTCGAAATAAAGAGAAACTAAAGCGGGAGGAGTAGCAAATTGAGACAGCAAGGAACGACAAATACACGACTGCAATCAACAGATTCAAGATATAAATTTTTCGATTTTTAGAACACTTTTTTTGCTTTGTTTTCAAAACGATCAATCAAGGCTCTTCTCCCAGAATTCAAAAGAATTTCCAATTATTCACTGGCACAATTGAAGAAATATTTTGAGGAAGAAAAATTTTTGTTTCACCACTACTGACCAGGCGTCGCTAAGCAACGCGATATCACTGTTTGAGAAACCATCAAGTGGTGGAGAAAAATGTGAAATCGGGCCATGTAGACGTCATGCATAAAGCGTTAGATTAAACGCCTGCTCGTTTGTCGTGGCAACGGCAGCGGATCCACTTCTTTGCCGGACCGAGACCGCAGCAACCTACTAGAATTGACCGACGAACTCGAACAAGAGATGAAACACAGATAGGCGCACGGATCGCCAAGCAATCGATGATAGCGCGCGCAGCACGAGTTCGGTTTTACTTTTGGATCGATCTTGGACATGAGCCCTACCGCAGCCAGAGCGCCACCTTGCGAGGGCGAGACCGGCGGCTCCGATCGTCCTCGTGCGCCACCGACCGGACACATTCTCCAGGAGATGCGCCTCCAGCCGCCAGAAGTTCTCGAACCCCGGCAGACCCCCGGACCCGGTTCCTTTCGCGTGCTCCCCAACCGGCTCCGGCCGGTGTACGGGTTTGTGATTCTTTTTGTGTGCACGTTCGGCATGGTGTTCACGGGGCCGGCGCAAACCGCGTCCGTCGGCGCCACCGTCACCTACGTGATCCGGGATCTGCACTTTTCCCGCACGCTGGTCTCGGGTCTGTTCCTGCTCGCGACCATGTGCAGCGCTGCCGTGCTGCCCGGCATCGGATGGCTCATCGACCACGCGGGGAGCCGCCTCGTCTTCCCGCTCATGGTCGCGTGCCTCGGCCTCAGCTGCGCCTTCTACGCCGCCGTCGCGTCGTCGTCGTCGTTGGGGCTTCACGCGGCTGTCCCTGCGGACATCGGGCGAAATAATGATTCCCGCGGCGTACCCGCATCCTCGCCCACAGCCTTGTCATCGTCTTCACCCCCCAGAAGTAGTCCGCGGCTTCTGCTCTTCGTCTCGTTCCTGTGCTTGCGCGTGTCCGGGCAGGGCGGGCTCTTTCTGGTGAGCACGAATATGCTGAACCGCTGGTTTGTGAAGAAGCGGGCGAGGATGGTCGGCATTCTCTCGGTGGTGGTGGCGTTCTGCCTGACGGGGGTGTTCTCTTCCGTCGTGAAGATGTACGTGGAAAAACACGGCGTGCGCTTCTGCTACCTCCACCTCGCGCTCATCGAGCTCGGGGTGCTGTTTCCGCTGGCGGCGGTGCTCTCCGCGAACTCGCCGGAAGAATACGGGCTGCTGCCGGACAACGAGGGAGAAATTCCAAATCAGCGCACTTCATCGCAGCAGCCGCAGGTGCAGCCGATCGGTCTGGCGGCAGAGACGACCGATGCTCATGAACCCACTGGAGGCGAGGACGATGGCGCGGAGGATTCTAGTTCTCCGCCCCCATCACCACCAGGGTCGCGCGCAAGACGGGTCCCTGCTTGGGGGCTGGGGGGCAAATCGCCGAAGTACACGAAAGTCCAGCTCGAGGTGGAGCTGGCGGAGAGAATCGGGGGTGCTGGCCCAGGTTGTGACGATGTACAACAACGTCTCCCAAGACATCACGACGATGTTCATCAACTGAAGCCCTCGAAGAGTGATCCGGCTTTCGCACACGGCGCAGAATTTTCATCTGCGGACGGCGAGGATGGCGGCGCTCGTGATGCAGTCGAAAACGCGAAGCACGCCTTCGTCGGAGGAGGCGTCGTCCTCGATCGGACGTTTACGTTGTCCGAGGCGGTCCGCACTGCCGAGTTCTGGTTTTTCGTGCACGGCGTGTGTGTACAGAACGTACTGATCACCGCGATGTTTTTCCACCTGGACAACATTCTGGCGCACCTCCCGGTTGCGCCGGGGGCCGAACAGGGCCAGCTGTTGCTCTACGTCTACCTGTCGGCCGCGACAAGCGCGTGCGTCTGCAGCATCACGTGCGGATATATGGCCGAGAAAATCCGCTACGAGCGGATGGTAACGGCGATGTGCGTGTGTCTGGTTTTGCTGATGCTGTGCTACGCGACGTTCCTATCCGGCTTGGAACACAATTATACAGCTCTGACTCATCATGAAGACGTGCAGCAGTCGAAAGCAGGAGCGCTGTCCGGGTCACAGTCGCTGGGTGTGGACCACCACCCGAGCCTCACGGTCACGAGCTCGACCTTACACCGACGCACATGGGCAGACTCAGAAACGAGGACCGTGTCGTGGGACGGCAGTGTGCTGAGCGACGTTGGCTCAGCACCCGCAGCCGCAGATTGGCACCACGAGGCGCGCATGGCGGCCGCAACGGACTCCGCAGCGGCTGCAGCACATCGGCCTCCAACATCGAGGTCAGCTTTCACCGTCGCCACTACCTCCTCCTCTTTATGGTTGAAGTTTCGTCTCGTATTCTGCGGCATGCTGCAGGGGGCCCCTGGCGGGATTGCGGGCACATTGCAAAACATCGTGTACGCGGCGCGGTTTGGCCGCCTCCACAATGGAAAAATTCAGGGGCTGGCAAACAGTTTTTTGGTCGCGAGCTCAGCACTCGGGCCATTTCTGTTTTCATACGTAAGTACACGATTTGACTGGCGGAAGATACGACATCACAATGCTCATCTTCGCCACGTGGCCGCTTGGGCTGGGGGGGATGTCGATGTTTTATTAGATAGTGCGGGCGCAAACGCCATGCATATCCTTTGCTGTTGAACAGATGCAATTTTTGAAGATACCACCGAGCGAACTCGCTTGTTGATAGTGTCTACACTGTAAACAAATAACCTTATCTATGATCCATACTCACACCCGCAATCACAACTTTTTCTGTGTTGCTCGCTGGAGCCAGCGAGAACATTGATCATTTTTGAATTTTTGATGGTTGATGGCTTTGAAGCTGATTCTTTCAATGGAATCAATCACAAAAACAAAGACAAAGAGAAAATGTCATCAATATCCCAACGATCCGCAAAGTCTACCGCCACTGTCGCGGAGACAGAAGGGCGCGCCTTTCAGAGCTGTTTTACGAATCTAATCGGCGCCAGCGCCACACGCTTCACAAACATCGACCTGGCGAATAAGCTAATCCTTCCCAAAAGTGTGCCCGTCATGCAGAGTCGCGGAAGACTCTTGGAAACACATGTTGTCCAGTCCGAAATCCATTTCAATCCAAAAGAAAACCCATTCCAATACAAAATCCATGCCAATCCCAAAGCGAAAGTCTTGCGAATCTGAAAAGCATTGCAATGTGTATGAATCCGAAATCCATTCCAGAACCAAATCCAATTTGCAATCCATTCCAGCTTTGCGAATCTGAAAAGCATTTCAATGTGTGTGAATCCGAAATCCATTCTGGAACGAACCAAAACCAAATCCAATTTGCAATCCATTCCAATCTAAAATCCATGCCATTGCCAATCCAAAATCCATGCCAATCCAAAATCCATGCCAATCCAAAATCCATGCCAATCCAAAATCCATGCCAATGCAAAATCCACGCCAATCCAAAATCCATGCCAATCCAAAATCCAT
>RXOD01006445.1:0-10345 GCA_005223375.1 Amoebophrya sp. AT5.2
AAGACGTCGAACACAAGCGCCGCGCTGGCTCTCGTTCTACGTCTTGCTCTTGTTTACTTCTTGTTTACTTCTCGCTGTTTGTTCGTTTGTCTTTTGCTGTCTTCGACTTCGACAAACAACTATCAAATCACCAATTTTCCATCGTCGCACGAAAGTTGAAGTATATCTGCTGTCCCACACTACTGCTATCCTCCTCACTACCATCGCTCCCACTACGCCCGCTCTTTCTTCATATAAACCCACCGGAAAAACAAAAACAACCAAAAGTCTGAAATCAAAAAAAAAAGAATGTCGCCTGTGATGTGGCCATCGGCCATCAAAGTCGTCCCCTTGCGCTTGCTTCTACTTCAGGTTTTCCCGGGAAATTTCGCCGTGCAAGTTCAAGTTCTGCCAAGATTTCCCATTTCCGCCGCTGACCTTCATGGAGGCGGAGGCGAGGAGGCAGTAGATCCAGCACTACCAGAACGTGGTCGTAGCGGTCGTACTTGTAGTACTGGATCTGCCTCAGTGGCGACGGCAAATGGAGCGGGCGACACCAGCACCGTACCCAGACGTCCGCTCCATTTGCCGTCACCATTGGAAGGTGATGAACTTGTGGTGGAGAGCAGTGGAGGTCGAGGTCGTAACGTTTCTGCTGGGGGACCACAACCACCAGCCGTGGTTTTACCAGGGAGCGTTTCATTTCCATCGGTCACCAGGGCGCGCGGAGCAGGTCCGTCGTCCGCCTCCACAACCGGCCGACCGTCGTACTACGTGTACCAAGGAGCGCCGTCGGGTTCATCTTCTGTTCGCGGAGATGATG
This sequence comes from Amoebophrya sp. AT5.2, assembly GCA_005223375.1. Classification (NCBI taxonomy): domain Eukaryota; class Dinophyceae; order Syndiniales; family Amoebophryaceae; genus Amoebophrya; species Amoebophrya sp. AT5.2. The sequence goes on from RXOD01006445.1 coordinate 803, forward strand.
TTGAAAACCCCGAACAACAATTGTCCCTCGTCCAGCGGTCTAAGGCTGCGACGGCTCGACTCGCGCGCAAAACCGTGTACACCGCGACGCACTACCTTCTCGACAAGACGGCTTTGCTTAGTGGCTTGATTGAGCACGAGATCCAGGTCGCAGGATCCACGCGCGACGAGCTGATTTACCAATCGCTAAAACAAGTGCTGAAGAACGCGATTGAGGTGGGGTCGGGGGTGTCCAAGTTGGCATACGCGGACTTGGTCGAGGAGGTAGAGCGGCGAGGCGGCCTGCTGCAGCTGGCCACGGACATCGGGAGCGCAGGGGGTCAGCGGATCGCGGACGGGGTGCGAAATTGCTTCGCCGGCGAGGTATCCGTGATGGGTGTCCGGGAGGACGGCGGGAGCGGCTCGTCTGGGCCCTCCTGTGTCACCAGAGCTGGGTCCTGTGCTGCTGGCGGCGCGGAAACTTCTACGGGAGCTGGCGTTGACAACGCGGGCACAGCGAATCTTGGAGCTTCGGGGTCGCTCGGGTCTTCTTTCGACCACGAGGACTACTGCTCCTGCTACAGCTTCGAGACCTCGGGGGCTGCGGGCGGAAATAAATTTTTTCCTTCTAGTCTGCAATCCACCCGCGTTTTCCTCTGTCTGAAGAAGGCGATCACGTACGTCTACCGCATGCTGTATGGGCTGGCGCGGAGAGGCCTGATTCCCGCGACAAAGTTTCTTCTGTTCATCCTGGAAACGGCCTTTCCCGAGGAAGCGAAAAACATCGCGGAAGAACAGGATGGTCTGACACCGCCGGATGATCATCTTGCGGAGCGAATGAACCGGACACCCCCCGCTGACGCTGAACACGGGGACGAGGCAAGCCAAAGCGTGTTCAGCGTCAGTTCCCCTAGGTCATTCGACTCGAATGACCTAGAGGACCTAGGAGAAGCAGAAGATGAACAAGCCCCGTGCTTCTCCACGCTCCCCGTCGAAGAGCAGCTCGAATTGTGCCGAAGTGGTCGCAGACGAGATCTCCACGCCGCGGCCGGCGGCCTCCTCCTCGGCAGTCGTGATATCGACACGGATGCCGATGCGCTTTCGTCCGAAGAACAAGATGATCAAGAGGCCCCCACCTCCGCAGTGGCTTTGAGTGCAGGAACTACTATCATGGAAGCATCTGCAGCTGCATCTTCGCCTTCGGCTGCCGCCGACGTTTGGGACCGGAAGACAACGCCAAGCGACAACAACCTGCTTGAGGCGGCGGCGACGAACAGAACTAAAGCAAGAGATTTACTACATCCTGCCTCATCGGCATCGGAATCTGATGTGGACGTGGAGCAGAGCAGTAGTTCTGCAGATGAAGCCGAAGACTGTGACGATCCGGAAGACGTGCTGCATGAAACAAGACCCGCGGCTGCGGAACAAAATCTGATGAACATCGACGCTACCACGCAGCAACTACTACAAGGTGGACCGGTCGTGGTGGTGGAAAGCGCGAACCTAAGCAAACAAGCAGTAGACCAAAAAGTGGACGACGAAGACAATTTGAGGCCGATGATGAAAAAACTACAACTACCAAGCGTTGCGGTGACGAAAGAACAACTAACCGAGCTTGCATCGGCAGAAGAAGCCGGCACGGGGGGTTCGGCCTACCTGGAAAAACAGGGGGGTGATTCCGGTTACGATCAAGGTGGGGACCTCGTGGTCTTTGAGTACGAAGATGACGATGATTCGCCATCGCCGACGCCATCAGTGACGGCTTGACGATGAAGTCGCTGCCGACCACGACCTTTCAACTTTTGTCTCTTGAAAGCGCATAGGCATACACCTTCAGTCTACGATCAGCTGAAACGGAAACTATCGCGATCGCTAAAGGTATCAAGCATGGCAACGATACAACACCAAGAACTAAAAAGGACCTCTCCGTAGCACACGAACCATTAATGCCTACTTGTATTGGGAGCAACGCCACCGTCCTCGCTGGCGGCCCTCAGTTTTTACCTGAGAAACACGCAACACTACACAGCAGCAGTAAAAGTACAAGTAGACGGACCACAAGAACTTTGATGAAAGGATGAATAGTAGCTAGATGTTGTTTGCTAAATGCAGAGGTCTTGTCCGATCTTGTTTCTATTGGAGAACTACGAAGAAGAGGCTTGGCTTGTGTTCACCGCCTGTCCGCGGGGTCGTTGAAGATGTTGATCACTTGAAGATGTTGAAGATGCTTATGGGTGTATCTGAATCAATGTTGGGACCACGCAAAAGGGGGGGCTCGATGAAGGGTTTGGGGACACAAAAGGGGCAGGGGCTTATTCTTGTCGTTAATGAAGCAAAGGATGGAATGCGATTCCAAAGCAATGCGCCAATATCTGGGAATACCGCATGTCTCGACGTCGCTGACCCCGGATAAATAAAACAAAAACTACGAAACTCAGTATACCTACTTGTAGAGCCAAGAGCCTCGTCTTGTAGAACCTACTTGTAAAACCCAAACAAGCACATGCAGCAGCAGCACTGACCTCATTACAACAAAGCATCGATAAGCATGAGGCATAGCAGCTGTGCGTAAAGTAGGTCTTTTTTCACTCATCGGGGGCAGGGAGGTTGTATTCGTGGTCGGCAGGAGGAAGGTTGTAATCATGTCCAGCGCTGCTGGCTCCAGCGCTGCAGCGCACGCGACCGCACGAGCAACCTCCTCTTCCTCCTCGACGGCACCTCCGCAGACGAAGAAGAAGAGCAAGACGGAGCGCTACCTGATCGCCACGCCGGTGGACGCTGACGGAGCTGTCGCGCCGCCGCCACGTCTGGGGCCTGCTGTCCAGCCAGACCTCAGCCGCACGGCCGAGAGTCAGATGAGTAGCGACCCGGGCTCGCTGTACTACGAGATGAACGAGAAAACAACAACTTCTAAGGGGGCCGGGGGCGATGGAGTCGGAGACGAGCAAAGTCGCGTCCGATCCAACGAACCCACGTCGACATCTTCTTCGGATGAGCGCGGGCAAGGGCCGGCGGAGCATCGGCAGGATCAACTACATGTCGAAATGTCCGAAGTGGGAACTACTACGAAGCGGGCGTCGAGCTGCAGCAGCGAGCTCGGACCGCCGTCGCCGCTGCGGGACGAGCTGCATGCTGGATTGCAAGTCCAGAGCCCCCGGCAGCATGCTTCTACCGCTCCCGCAGCTTCCGCGCAAGCAGTTTTGAGTCCGACCCTCGCACAAATCTTCGACCGCGTAGCAGCGTCGCCGGTGCCGGGGATGAGGGGAGGTTCTTCTTCATCGCCTACACGTCGGGAGATGTTCAACATAGCGGAACCTATCCGCGAACACATGCAGACACACTTGCTCGGGCCGAGGACCTCCTCGCAGCATGAGGATGATGATGTTGGCCACCCATCGGCATCGGAAGAGGAGCACTCCCATTCCTTTTCCGGCGGTGCGGAGCAGGCAGGGAACGACGAGAATAGTATCAGCGAGCGGGGGGTGGTCTTGACGGCTTCCGACGGCCGCTTTCTTTCTGCTGAGGATAGCGTGCAGACGATCCAGGTGCTGAATCAATCGGTAAGCGTGCTGACAGCAAGCCCGGATAGGGTGCGAGGGAGTTGTGCTGGAGTCGGTTCGCTAGTTCCGTCGCCAGAGCGTGAGGCTGGCGCTGGGGAACCATCAAGGCGGGGGCCGCGGGGGAGCAGTCGTGCGGGAGGGGAGCAGAAGGCAAAAGAAGATGGTGAGTCAGACGCGAGAACGACTACTGTCGATAACGACGCACCAGAAGAACCAGCAAGAACGAAGAACGAAGGAGAGGACGCATCGGCGTCTGAGCGCGTCAACGACAGCCACAGCGCTGTCGAAGGATATTCGAGGGGCAGAACCACCCGCTCACGAGCGCCTCAAGCTTCTTCTTCCACCAAGAATAAGAAGCTGGAGGCGCTCGTGAGCGGCAGGTCCGTGCTGTCGTCTTCGTCGCGGCCGCCCGGCACGGTTCGCAACACCAAGTCGCCCATGCGGTACGTGGCCCCCACGCCGCGAAACTCTGCCTCGTACGGGTTCGAGCCCGAGAGCCGAAAATCCCTCGGCCGTCGCAACCACGTTTCCACCTCCGCAGGAGGAGCTTCCAACACATCAAGTCTGCTCAACACAAGCCGGCGTAGTCTCGGCGCGAGCCACGCCTCCTCGAACAATTCTTGTTCCCACTCCAAGTCTCAACTCGGCCTCTCGTTCCTCAGTCAAGTCAGCCGCAAATCCGCTCTGGAACAACTGAGCCGAAAATCCCTCGGGGCAGCGTCGTCGAGGGGATCATCGTCCCAGACCCTCCGGCCGGAGCCGTATCGCAACAACCCGGATGTGCTGTTCGGGCAGAGCCTGCGGCTGCCCGAAAGAAAATCAGAAAACGCCGGAAGCAACTACCCGAGCGGCACGAGAACGTCGAGAACTAGTACTTCTCACCACTACGTGGAGCCGGGAAAGACCATTCCCCGCAGCAACGTGGCGCCCTCGCTGTCCGATCCGGCTTACAACGACGTGAAGCCGCGGTTTGACACCATCTCCAGTACAGGGGCGGCGGCGGCGGCGCGGGTGGCAGCGGCTTCAGGGGGCCTCTTGCTCGAGACGCCGCGGCGCTCCTCGTGTGGGCAGGAAGGTGTTGGTGTTGGGGGAAGAATCAGCCAAACTGGTGGCGGCGCGGTGCAAGGCGGAATTGCAGGATCCAGCCGTCAGGGCCTCGTTGGGGGCGATGGAGCAAACGTACTATTTGTGGAAGAGTTATGAAAAATTACACCCTAAAAATATCCACGACCTTCGGACACCACAACCTAAAGACGAATGTTGCAAACTGAAACTCTGTGCTGGTGATGAAAATCTTTGTCTTTCTCCTTGCTGTGAGGGCGAGGAAAACGAGCCAAACTGAGGCTTAAGCTACTACTACTACTTTGCTGGCTTTTCTCGGAGACGGAATACCTTGAGTAGTTCCAATTCGTTGTGAGGTCATGATGCGCTTCTGCTAAAAACACTTCTCTCCTACGTCGCCTACGCGGGCCCACGATACTTACGGCCCCGGCCTAAGTATCCGGCGAGCGAAACAGCTGCGCGACATCAGCCCTCCTTCACCCGATGTCGAATCCCCCGGGCAGCAACAACAAACCGTTCCGGGAGCCCGCTGCTCCCCTGACCAGCAAAAACTCAATTCCGGTCGCGTCGAGATATATGCAGAGCTCCCCCGGCGGAGCGTCGTCGTCCTCCGCAGCCGCCTCCGCCCTATCTGGGGCGAACAAGGGCCCAGTAACTTCGAAGCCAGCATCCGGTATCCAGTCGACATCAAAGGCTTCGGCATCCACCAACCCGCTGCTGGGAGCGCCGAACGGCAAGGGAGAACTGAAGGGGAACGAGTTAACTACAGCCGCGACCAGCTCGGTCCAGAAGTTCGATATCGGCTCGCCATCGGGGACCCAGAAAGCCGCCGGCACATCGTCAGGCGCAGTGGCAAGAAACCTGTTGGAGATATAACCGCCGGAGTTCTTGAAGGACGAGGCGTCCGGCAAGTTCATCGGGACCATCGTCTGCGATTCGTATCACGGCCAACGATGGGGGCTGATCTCCCCAGCCAAGGTACTAACTCTCGAGGAATGGGAACAGCAGGTAGCGAACGAACTCAAAGGCGGCACGCTACCTTCGAAGCGTTCGCTGGGGAAAACCTACAACAATTACCTGTTCTTCCACCACAATTCCAACGCGGACAAGGCTGGGGGCCCGCCCCGCCTCTGGGACACCGTCCATTTCCATCTGCAGGAGGAGTTCGTACGCAAGCACAACTGCATGAAACCGAGCTGCGTGGACGTGGTGCGAGTCAGCTCGGGGGGAGCACCTTCGCAGGAGACCCGCGACTGGATGTTCGAAGTCATCGGCGAGCTCAAGGACGAATTCGAGATACGCCTCGCGCGGATGGCCGACGACCTCAATGCGAGCACCACCCGTTTAACGATGCAGCACGACTCGCTGTCGGAGCGCGTCGAGAAAGTCGAAAGCGCGCAGACGCGCATCGACCAGAACGTACAGAGACTGGTCGACAATCCAGCACCGAGCCTCGACCAGATCTCGGCCATGTTCAGGTCCGCCGATTTCATCGCGGCGTTCAACGCGGCAGGTGCGAAAACGCAGGAAGGTATTAGTGCGCTGAGAGCGAGCAGCTCGAGGGGCCTCCGCCGTATCCGTGCAAGGGTCAAACAAAGCAGCAAGTTCAGGAAATTAATTACTACCGCATGTGGCCGTGTTTCGACGCCGATCCATCCCATCGCGCTCATCTACAGGTTAATACTCGGGTTCGCAATGCTGTTGTTCTTCTTCTGTGGACTCCCATCACTAGCCGTCTTGCAGCGCCCATCGGAGTCGTGGAGTGACATAACTGACCCCCCGTCGCCACTAGTCGCCGACGCTCCTGGGCTAGCCGACACGACACCACCTGCAGCCGCATCGTCGAGCGGCCTCGTCAACGAGCCGCCCTTTTTCGTCGCGTTCGAAAACGCCGGCTCCCCTGAGGCTTCGAGCAGTGTGTATTCTCCATCAAGTCCCTCGAGCGCAGCCTCACCCTCCAGTGACCCAAGCGGGGCTTCCTTTGCAGAGTCCTCTGCGCCGTCCAGTGAGTACAACTTCGAGGTCGAGCAGCCCAACCGCCGACGCGACCGCTCGGTCCGCGCCCCGAGAACTCGCCAGCGCCGCAAAACTTTCAGAATCAACCTGCTGGGATACAATGGTGGCGGGGTTGGGGAAAGCGAAGTCTTCCAAGCGAGGAACCGGCTGATTGGCGGTGAACATCACTCCATCCTCGGCCCAGCCCCGTCGATTGATGCGGCCCTTGGGGCCGAGGTGTTCTACCCGTCCAAAACTTCCCTCTCCGACACATACGGGAAAGGACACGCGAACCGCCAGGCCAGCGCCAACAAGACCGCCTACGAAGTGCTGTGGGTGCGGGGCGCGGCGATAACGATATACAACAAACACTGGGTCGAGGCCATCAGAGCGGGCAAGTGCGAGGTCTGGGGTTCGGGCCGCATCATCGCACTTCGACTGCCGCGGGTCAGCCTACTAGCAGCCTACGCGCCCGCCCTGAGCGGAAACCAGAACGACAACGACGCGGATTGGTACTTGTTTCAACAACGGCTGGCCGCGGCGCTAGACTGGGGCCGCCACGTTACGAAAAGCGAGGGCTCCATTTTCCGAGCAGGCAACAGACCGATCTACGAATATACCGACAATGTCGGCTGCATCGGAGACCCAGACTCCCGCCTGCGACGTGGCTACGCCGGTGCCACTACCGGGAAGTACGGGATGCCTGAGACAAGCACGCGAGGGTTGTACGCACTACTGCTCCACGACCAGGTGCGGATGGTCTGCGCGAACTCCCTGCATCCGCAGCCCGTTGGGGTGTGTCCTTGGGGTGGTAATTACCCAGCTGGGAGGGCGACCCACTTCTCGCGGCTGCAAAAGCGCTGGCGGGAGCTCGATGTTTGGTGGTGCAGTGCTAACGCGACTGACAAGGTGCAAAACGTGACGACGGTCGACTTCGGGCTCGGTACTGACCACCTCCAGAAACTAACCACAGTCGACGTTGAGCTCCAATGGCAACAGGAAAACAGTACACGCCGTGCTGAGCGCGACGCCGCAGCGGAATCGAACAACAGCGCCAAACCTCCCCCGTGGAAGCCGCTATGGCGAGCGTCCCCCGAAGCCAAGTTCGAGTTTTCCAGACACGTCGAAAACGCCATCCGCGACAGCTTGGCCACGCCTGACCACGAGCCGCTGCTGACCGAGGTTCCATACTGCCTGCGCTACTTCCGCCCCATCCTCGAGAACAGCTGCGACGAGCGTTTGGAAGCGTACAACCGCAGCCACGACGTTACCCGAAGGCAGAAGCTCCTCGACGACTGGGCTTGGACACGGTGGCAGATGCGCAAGTGGCCTGCCGGCAGCCCTGAACACAAGGAGCCGCAGCAGCGCAATGAGCGGGCCTTCCACAAGCTGCGGGAGTTTGACCTCACTCAGAGGTCGGACTTCAACGTCGACGAACACTGCAACAAACAGCGCCAGCTGAAACGGCAGAAAAAGGCACGCGCGCACGAGTTTGAGCCTGAGGAGGCGGCGGCACACTTCCAACGGGTTGCCGATAACCCCGTCCTTCCCCGCACCTACATCATTCGCGAAGTGGTCAGCCCCCTGCCGGCCGAGGAGATTGAGTTTCTGTGCGCCCCTTTTACCGGTGCTGAACTTCACGCTGCAGTACACGCGTCCAAGAAAATCAGCCGGCAGTCCGACGCCTTCGGGGACGATGCCCAGCTGTGCCGCGCGCTGGATGTTGACGCATGGAACTCGATCGCCGACCTCATAAACCCGAGCTGGCTGAACGGCTTCGAGGGGATGAGCGAAGGGCTGCAGGCTGAGCTGTTGAGCGCGGTCGTGATGCTACACTTTAAAAAGGGCGACCCGAAGCTGTTGGACAATTATCGAGGGGTGGTGAACAAAACCATTTTTTCGAAAGCGCTCACGGCTGCCCTCGCGCGCCGTTTTGAGTCGGTGTTAGAACGAAACGGACTGTACTCCCCCAGTCAGCTCGGCTTCCGCTCCGGGGTTCAAGGGGTCGAGTTGATTTCTGTGGTCCGCCGGATGGCAGAAGACATCCGTCTACTCTTCGGCGCGAACAGCGAGGTTTCCCGGCTAGTGACTTTGCTTGAGATGGACATACAAAAAGCTTACCCCAGCTTTCCTTTCTCCGTCTTCAAGGAAATCCTAGTCGCAATGGGGCTCGGTGGAAGCAACTATCTACAGGCGGTAGAATTGCTCCATTTGGGCACCCGCTACCAGGTCCTCACCGCGAAGGGCCTTTCACAGGTTTACACCCTCTCTTCCGGCTTCGGGGAGGGTGACAGGCGGAGTCCTTCGGACTTCGCCTGGTCCTACGAGATTTGTATCCAGCTTTTCCGCAGGATCATCTCAACAGCCGACCCCGCCAGCCGCACTGGCATTCGGCTTTACGCTCCCCGAGCTCGTCTCGCGGTTGAGCAAAGACGCGACATCCTCCGCCGCGCACATCCGCGCTCGACGGACCTAGTCTGCATCGAGTGCCGCGATGTTGAGTACGCCGACGACACGTCCTTTCCCGGGTCGCTCGCGGCGTCGTTGACCCAGTGCGCATCTTGGCAGCAGCAGGGCTCCATGACTGGCGTCCGGGACAACCCCAAGAAGACTGACCTCGCACTGCTGGACGAGCCGAACGCAACCGCGGCCAGCCGCTTCCTCGGAAACTGGTTGGACCTGGAGGAGGACACGAACAGGAGGTGCGCGAAAATGGCCTTTGGCCTCCACGAGATGTCATGCATCTCCGGCGCGGCAGCCAGCGCAACCGAGTTGCGAGTGAACGTCGTCGCGCGAGTCCGCTCCCGGGGTACGTTTGGGTGCGAAACACGAGTGTGGACAGACCAGGAAATCGCGCGTCTCCAACGATACGAAAACGATGCGTTGCTTTCGCTGGCGGGAATTCCGAGGTGGAGACTGTACGCGCTGGACAAGCACCAGAGGCTCCC
>RXOD01006446.1:0-10343 GCA_005223375.1 Amoebophrya sp. AT5.2
GAGCAGGCAGAGGGATACAGCTTCGGCGGAAAGCTGCTGACTACATTGGCGATAGGGCCGCCTGGAAGCAGGGCAAAGAGGGCGCCTAGGGTGGCGATTGGTTATAATGTCGGCTATAGGGTGCAAGTGTGCCAAAGCCAATGCCAAGCCCGCCGACCGCGAAAAAACGGCCTTGCTTCAACTGCTGCGGTCTTTTGTTTTCAGGACCACCAAAGAGGACCCCGAACAGCCCCCCCAATATTTCACTTACCACTTAGCCACTTACCATCTGGTCTCGCCATAGGGCACGTGTTATTCTTTTTCGAGCTGCTGTGGCCCAACATGGTGAACGACGACGGGACTCCGATGTGGGGCACCAACAGGGGCTACTATGCCTTCGACTGCTACGGAAGGTGGAATTTGCCGTACAACACGGGAAGGAGATGGTACGTCAGTACTTACGTAGAAGAGAGAGAGAAAGAGTTCATCTGCATACGACTACGAGTAATCGGGGTTTATTTGGAATAGAATCTTGTCGACGAGTTTCATCGCTTTATTCGTGGTTTTCTGCTTGCAAATCTGCAATGCGTGTGACTGAAGGCTTTTGCGTGCGGAGTGTGAGCTTCGGTCTGTTTTTTCGCATGTTTCATCATCGATCAACTTCTACCGCGATCCAATCTTCCAGGTACCCCGCTTTGCACGACCCGGACACTGGCATGATTGGTATAACTGAGCACGGGCTCTTTACCCTCGGTCAGTGCACTTGTCCCTACGGTTCTTTCGCCGACCACCAGGCCTACGACGGGAACAAGTTTCGCGACTGCCTCAACGAGCACCCCCACTGCCAGTACGAGATCCGGACGCCGAAGGTGGTCCAAAAAGCTCGGGAGTACTTTAATTGCCCGACTTTAACAGGGATGCCCCTCGAGAACACGCCGACCTCCCGCTGTTCCGCGTACGGAAATCACTGGGAGCAGCGAGTTCTCAATTCGGAGATGTTCGTCCCGACCGGTGGCCCCGACGACAACACGTTTGTTTCCCCGATGTCCCTCGCTTTCGCTGAGGACACGGGCTGGTTCAAGGCGGACTACTCTATGAAACGAGACCAGGTGGTATTGGTAAGTGGCCAAGTGGTAAGCACTTACATACTATTTGTAATGGGCCCCCACTTGGGTGGCGGATTGCCCTAGGTGGCGAGTCGTGCGTCAAGGCGGGCGGTTTCACAGATGCCCCATTGATGTGGGGGTTAGCGTTAGAGGCAGGCGGCACCAGAGCTATGGGCGGGGGTGGAGGGAGCAGGTCAGTGTAAGCCAGAGGCTAGAGTGGTGACAGAGACTGGAAGCAGGGCAAAAGAGGGCGCGTAGAGTGGCGCTTTGCTCCTGGTTTTGTTGTAGGTGGGTCGTGCGAAGGTGCCAGACTTGCCAACCGCAGAGAGCCGCCTGCTTCCAGCCGCCTGCTTCCTCTTCTTTTTGGGACCACCAAAGCCAATCGGGCCACCGATGTAGAGCCCCCCGAAGATTTCATCACTTACCACGTAGGCACATACTCTTACCATCGGCGCTGGTCCCGCCATATACTCCCGCGCCACGATCTCGATCGAGAACTTCCACTGGGGGTACCAGAAGGGCTGTCCCTTTGTCACGGATGCATGCATCAGTCCCGCGAGCCAGCAGGCCGTGAACTTGGACTTTTTCTGCGCCCGCGCCCAGGACACGGGCTGCGCGCCGCACCGCGACGGGCGGCAGCTCGGCTTCTGCGACCTGGACGAGTCGTTGTCCACGGGGGCCCTGCCTGCGGAGTACCAGTACTGGGCCGACGACGCGGACAAAGGCGGCGTGTTTGGGATGCTGGACCACTGCCCCAAGCGGTTTGCGTACGCCCAGAAAACGGGGGACTGCAAGACCACGCGCGCGTACCTGTCCGGCGTCATGTTCAACGCCGGGAGTGCGAATTCGCAGTGCTTCCACTCGCTGGCGACGCTCACCGGCAACACGCTCTCCATGTTCAGCACGACCGGCAGCATGCAGTTTTTGCCGACCTGCTACCGGGTCGCGTGCGCCGGCGACCACTACGACGTGTACGGGCGGCTGGAGGACGGAAACCGGGAGGAGGTCCGGATCGCCCGGTGCGACAGCGGAGGAAACTTCGTGGCGAACAGCAACGAGCTGGCGAGCAACCTCGCCAGCACGCAGATCGTGCAGTGTAACAGCTTCACGGAAATGTGCGGGCGGATCCGGTCGCCGCACCTGTTCGCCGGGCTCCAGGAGAACGAGCTCGCAAACCCGACTGCGGCCGGCATCCCGGCCGCCGCGCCGTTTTACGGGCGGTCCACGGAGACGTGCTTGGGCCGGCGGACGTCCGCGGCGGAGTGTCCGACCTACTGCGGCCATTTCTTCCAAGACTACTGCGCAACGAATTCCGGGATGTGCGTTTCGGACGTGTGCAAAAGCTGCATGGACGCGCACAGCTGCACGAGCTCGGGATGCCGGCAGATGAAGTGCGGGAGCGTGTGCCCGACGTGCTCGTCCGTTGCGGACACGAACACGGAGTGCAACACCGTCTACGCGTGGGGCTACACGCCCGCGTACTGCCCGGCGCAGTGCGACACGTACTACGCGCGCTTCTGTTCGACCAACGCCGGCCCGGGCATGTGCGTGGACGCGGCATGCTACCAGTGCGACACCGCCTGCGTGGACGCGTATCGTGCGAACAACTATTTTGACATCGCGACCTGCTGGGCCAGCTGCGAAACCTGTCCGTCGCCGAACTTCTGCACGGAGGCGCCGGTGACTACGACCCCCCACTTCGACCCAAGCTACGACGTCACCGCGACCAGCACCGCGAAACCGCCGGCACAGGAGTGTTTGACCTGCGCCACATCTCATTCGCCGTCTTCAACAGCTGTTTCCTCCACGACATCTTCCACGACGGCCCCACCCGGCTCCACCAACGACGCGAGCAACATCCCTGCCGAGTGCCAGTCCCGCTACGCGTTGGACGCGGTTCCTTACCCGTCCTGCCCGGCCGCCTGCGCCGCGCACTACGCGGATTTTTGCCAGCCGTTCGCCGGCCCTGGGATGTGTGTGGCCGAAACCTGCAAGGTGTGCGACCAGGCGTGTGCGGTGAACGCGATAAACAACGGGTGGAGCAACCAGCAGTACCAAGACTGTTACAGCAACTGCTCCACCTGCCCCAAGTGGGTCGACTGGTGCAGCACCGCCGCGCTGCAGGGCGCGACCATTGTGACGAAGGAAGATATCGCGGCTTTGATCAGCGACTCGCGGCTGAACAACGGCACGAACAGCCGGATCACGTCGGTGGTAAGCACGAACACCTCCACGACCACAGCGGTTGGGGGGGGGGTCGGTGGAACAAACTGGAACGGGTGCCGGGATAGCAACTACGAGGTGCAGTGCCCGAGCGTTTCGGGCTCGCTGGCGCTGAGCATGGCCACACCAGTGAACACGACAATGTCTCAGCTCACGGAGCTGCTGGGCCCGAGCATCCGGACCGCCCTGGCGAAGTCGCTGGCGGTGGAAGTCGCACAAGTGCGGGTCCTGTCCGTGCGCGCGGTAACTACGAGCGGCATGGCGAGCGCACGCAGCCGTAGCGGTGTTGAAGCGGGTGGCGTGCACTTGCATAACCTGCACTTTGTTGACGGTGAGGATGAAAGTGAGGACGAAGCTGCTGCTCTTCATGCTCACCTAGTCGCGTCGAGCGTGTTTCCGGGGCAAAAGCAGCTGCTCGACTACGCAGAGGATCATGACCAACACAATCACTTCGGCCAGGAGCCTCATGGTACGGAGGTGAACGACGGTCAACATTACCGTGGGCCCGACGGCCAGAACGATCACGACCATCACCACCGGAAACTGCAGCAGCACCAGCAGAGCAAAGGACCAAAGCGCGTGTTACTTTACAAGGGCCCGGAGCCGGAGAACGTGTTGAGTAAGACGAGTAACGCCGTTGTCGGGAAAACGAAACAGAAAAACAAGCGGGATAATTCCGCTTCTGCTGGGGGTCGTGGTTCGGTTGCGCGGCACTACCCCGGGTTGGACCACCTGGACGTGCGGAAGTCGAGGAAGCGGAGGAAAGTCGACAAAGTGCTTGCACAGACCGCACAGCCACCGCCACGAAACAAGGCACGGGCGCTGGATGAAGCGGAAGCGGTGAGAAGGACGAGAACAACAAGAAGCCGCAAGCTCTCGGCGAAGTTCTCTACTCAGCACGGCGACGGCCGAACAAGTACCAGAAGGGAGATTTTCGTGCAGCGGCCCGCCGCACGCGCAGTAGAAGTAGCAGCAGCAGCAGCTCCGGCCGCAGGGACGGACGTTCGGGCTCGTCAGCCATCTTCAAGCACAGCACGTACGCGTACGGCGCGCTCCACCGGGAGCAGGAGGAGCAGCAGAAGCCTCAGTTCGTCGTCCGCCTCGCTCGAGGCCAATTACGAGGTACAAGTCGCGACCCAGTCCGAGGCCACCACGCTACTGACCACGCTGCAAGCTTCCATCCCGCCCAACATTCAGCAAAATATCGACACACAGCTGGTAGCCGACCTGGGGCCGGACTACAGCGTCGGATCTGTGGCCGAAGGCTCGATGACGCCAGCGGCTTACATTCCGCCGACGGCGGCCGGTGCATCTGGGGGTGCGGCAAGCGGAGAATCCGGTAGCGGTAGTCCGGGCTCCACGACGACCGTAGTTTCATCCGATGGAACCGGCACCTACTACCCGGGACCGGGGAACGGACCCGGCACCACGATCACGCTGAGCCTGTACCCATCGGAAGAGACGTCGTCGGCGACAGGCGGATTTCGGTCGGGCACCAGGCTGCTGCAGATGCGGGTCTTGACGCAGCTGTCGTGCTCCATTTTTTTCACCGCGATAGTGCTTCGGCTTGGAGGCTTAGGCTTTGGGCGGCGATGATCATACGAAACATCATGCGAAAAAATGTTTGAGTACGTAACGTAAGTAGAGTATGTAAGTTACTGTTACTTTAGCACTACAACTAGAAAGAGAGAAAGGGAAGCTCCTTAGGCGACCCGCGAACGCGACGCATAGGAAGACGAAGATATATGATAAGAACAGTAGCAGTACGCCGCGCCCGCGGCAGAAGAACTACTCAATGACGAGAGAGTATGAGGTGGACGGTGGTGGAGCAGGAGCTGTGGCTAGTGGTGAACAACCACCAAGCAAGTGCACCATGAACCATCAACGAAGACGAACTTGCAAACGCGAAGCCTGATGCTGAACAAGCATTGCTTGGCGTGTCGTGCCGCGGCGAACTTCCCCAGTACGAAGACGCAAGTGTAACGTACTAGCTACTGCAAGACCTCCAGGAGTGATCATGGATCGATAAGATTCAGGTTGATCGATGCAACAAGAACACTGCCTGTCGGTGTACTGCTTCTACTTGCAGCGCCGGCGTCGGCGTGTTCAAGGTCTGAGAAAGGAGCTGCGGCTGCTGTTGTTCCACTTCGGGTCCATGCATGCTGAAGGAGTGCTCGAGATAGATCCCTGGTCTCATGTTGGCGTCGTGATCCCGTAAAGTTCGTCTTCTCTCTCTATCTCTTTCTCTCTCTCATCCTTCAGTACCTATTTCTTTTTCTTGTTGAGTAAGTAAAAGTAATTTGATGGCCACTGGTTGTGGTCGTTTTCTCGAGTGTGAGTGGCGTGTTGTAGTGATTTGTTCCGACGCTGTTGAGTATGATTCGGCTGTTGGAAGAACGCCACTGGTCACCGTCCCCACTCGCTCTCGCCTAGGTCATCGTATCGAGATTCGCGTTGAGTTAAAAACTGAAAACGATTGATGTAGCAGTCACGCACGGATTATTTTCAATATCAGCAGCTTTTCTACTTTGCGTGCTGTAGTATGACACACACAACGAGGAATACGAGTTGTTCGATCATTCACCTTCACCAGCGCACCCTTGTTGCAGAAGCCGTCCGCATCCGCAACCCGCTTCGGGCTGGCAGCACCAGTTGAGGCACGCTTCCCTATCCCCCAAACTCATGCTACCTACTTAATTTAGTAGAAGAACTCCATTTTTGCTCGACCGCGTCCAACGACCCGCCAAAGAAATGTCCAGAAATCGATCAAAGCGGCCGTTTCAAACGAGATCGCAAAACCGACGAGGTAGCGGCTCTTTTCGTTCTCGTGATGCATTCGTGCTTTCATCTCGTCCTACCGACGAAAAAATAATCGATCGTATCCCTAGCTACATGTCGGCAACTGCTTTGCGTCTGCGCGTGAAGACCTTGCCAATAAGTAAAATTCTACGTTTTCGTATTTTAATTCCCATTCATCATCATCTCTCTGCAGGCTAAAATATTTTTACTTTGTCTTGGTGTTGGTTCTTTATTTTGCATTAATTTTATGCAATTGATGCAAGTGCATGTGCATTTTGTAGGCCATTTGTTTCGTCCGACGTGGCGCCAGCAGTTTTTGTCACTTGCGAAGCTGCAATTTCAATAAATTAATTCATTCAAAAATATATACACCCCTAGGCTAGCTGGGTAACGTATAGAGGTAGAGAACCGAGTCCGAGTTCGAGCGTCAGCGTCTCGAGGGTATTGAAGACCCAGATCTTTATACGTAGGTAGCTCACTCGGTCTGGGGCCAGCAGCACCAGGAGTTCTACCAGTACCCTCTTGGTCATTGTATGCGAATGCGCCTCGTCATGGGACGAGAAGGAGAAGCTCTAGTATTTCTTGCTACAGGATCAGAAGGACGACGTTTCCTGTACGACTCGATCACGACCGAAGCCCGTGCCGACGGCAGTTCTTGTATGCGCCGCGTTCTGCACGCGTGACCTCCGTGAGGACAGGCGCATTTGAATTTCATCGGGGGGCGCAGCACGCTACGCACAGTTTCCGGCAACCGCAACATCACAGCCGTCTCTCGACGAGCAGCAATATTTTAAACGACTTCAGCCTCATCTTCAAGCAAAGCAAAAATGGGGCAAGTGCTATCGTCACCGATCGAGGTGGTGCGCGTGCAAAAACAGCGCGGAGCCATTGCCACCGTCGCCGTCGCCGAAATGCAGGGCT
Source organism: Amoebophrya sp. AT5.2 (assembly GCA_005223375.1). Classification (NCBI taxonomy): domain Eukaryota; class Dinophyceae; order Syndiniales; family Amoebophryaceae; genus Amoebophrya; species Amoebophrya sp. AT5.2. The sequence goes on from RXOD01006446.1 coordinate 7,029, forward strand.
ACAGAGGTACTTTCAGTCTCAATAGGGGAGAAACACGTGATCGTGAATCAAAATTGAAGAAAACAAGTCATTCTCAACATTGATGAAGATTTCTGTCAGTCTCAAGAATAGGAGAGAAACACGTGAATCAGAATTGAAGAAAACTCATCAATCTTTTAGGCAGTGGCAGTATCTATGTTTGTATGATGGATCTGAGAAGATCGTGAGTCGCAGCTGCAGGAGCTATGCAAGACATAGACAAGTTGAAGACAAATTTCCCCATTCATCGTTTCGGACGCGTTTCAACAGACAACCACGAGGACGCGCACTTTATGTCGCAGCCGGAGGCCAATGGATGGGCGAGTTTCGGGGTTCTGGACGGCCATGGTGGTTGGCTTGCGGCACGAAAAGCTGCTGACAAACTGCCGATCGCGTTGAAAAAGGCGACCAAAGGCAGAAAGGTACTCAAACAATTGAGTTCTCAATCATTCTTTGGGTCAGCCTCTGGTTCAATTCAGCAGCGGCGATATTGTCGATCACGATTGACTCACTACCACTACGCCTGCGTGTACGCGCGCCTTAGCTAGGGGCAGTTGATGTATACTTTTTCAAAATTCAAATTTATTTCTTGTTTGCTACGCAAACGCATGCAACACTGCGACGCGCATCGGAACAGGCAGCCGACGGTCCCGGCCTCGGCAAGATGCAGCAGGCATTTGAGGACGTTGACGCTGAGCTGCGCGCGGAAATGGGCACACCCGATCCAAACAACTCAATGATGGCGGATTCATCTATCGACCAGAGCGGCAGCACGATTGTGGCGGGGCTGGCGAAACAAAATCACCAAACCGGGAAGTACTCGTGCTTCATCGCAAATGCGGGAGACAGCCGGGGCCTCATCGTCCGACTCGGATTCGGAGCAGCGAAAAAGAGCGAGGAGTCAACACCCACTCCCGCAGGCGCAGTAGAAGTGGAAGATGGAGACGCACTAGATCTAGATGAGAAGAAGAGCTCCGAAGGAAACGTGAACGATGAAGCGGGGAACGATAGAACTGCGAGCCTTCGCGAAAAGGCCGAAGACGACAATGCGGACAAAAAAGCAGCCACAAAGAAAAAGACAGAGGGCGACAAACACACCGTGACAGTGAAATTAAGCGGCGCAGCCGCAGGCGTGATCAGCGCCGACGTACTGGCATCAGTCGGTATTTGGGAATCTTCTACTACATGCTCATGGTGCATACGATTTCGGTTTCGATGAATTCCATTTATTATCATTTTCCATGTCCATGATGTCCAATATAGAAGAAGAAAGCAAAGAAGAACAAACCCATCGGACAGACCACAAGCCTTCCCGTGCGGACGAGTTGGCGCGGATTGAGAACGCTGGCGGCATGGTGTCCGGGCTGCGCGGTGGGGGGTTTGGTGACTGCCCACGCGTGGACGGAAACCTCGCAGTGAGCAGAGGTTTTGCAGACTTCCAATACAAGCTCAACGACAAGCTGAAACCCGGCGAGCAAAAAGTGTCGCCAGTTCCAGAACTCTTCTCCTGCCATGATCTGGAGTACGGGGATTTGGTGCTTTGTTTACTTTATACTTTAACTATACAACAATTTTGTTTTCGATTCTTCTTGGTCTTGTTTTTGCATTTCAGTGCCCGGCGAGCACAGAGATCACATGATCATGAAGAAGAATGAAAGAATGAAAAACAAAAATTGTGGATGACTACAGATGCTCCTGGCGTGCGACGGTATCTTCGATGTGATGAGCAACGAAGAGCTGACGGAGTTCGTGGTTTCTAACTACCTCAGGCTTGAGTCCAGGCACTCTCGTCGCGAGGATCTGCTCGGAGAGCTTTGCCAGCTCACCGTTTCCCACTGCCTCGCGAACGAATCTAAGGACAACATGACCATGATGATTGTGCAGCTGGGAAGTCCCAAGGACTACGCACCTGTAGTGCCAGCGTCAGCGGAAGGCAAAGACTCCCGCGTGAGTACCGGACCGAACGGTGCGCCAGTGGTGGTCCCAAGTGCTGAGGCCGCGGACGGTGGGAAGAACGGCGCGCCGTCAGTTGCTCCTACAACCACGGTTTGTTCCGGCGAGAATAGCGTGGCGCCATTAGCTGCGCTGCCCGAGGCGCGAAAAAAACTGCTCGCGGCCGCGTCTTCGACGGCTCCCGCAGCGTCGCCCGCCACGCCGGTGGCTGTAACGGACAAAAGCCCATCGCTGGGTGGCAGCGCAAAAAAGAAAACCGCCTCAGGAGCTGGTGCGGCCACTGCCACGCCGACGAGTAGCAGCAGCGGCCCTACAACCAGTGAACTGCAACACGGTCCCCAACACAGCAAGCTTCCCACTTTCGAGCAGGAGGTGATAATCCCGAACTTGCAGCGCAGCATGCGCGGAATCGAGGACAGCCACGTGCAGAACACGTACCACGAGTTCTTCCAGTTTTGTGAGAAGTACGGCGCGCGCATCGACCCGAAGATCGCGAAGTCGCTCAAATATCGGTCCGCGCTCGTCGCGAAGGAGCAGCAGGAGGCCGCGGACGCCCAGCATCACCCACACGCACAGCACCATGTGGTCGTATCGGACCACTCCTGCGGCGCCCAAACGGTGAAGGAGCGGCTGCAGCGCAAGCTGCTAGCGCGAACGATTCCGGGGGGCGGAGCAACCGCTGGAGGGACGGGCGGCACCACGAATGGCGTCGGGAATAATAAACCTGGCAATAAAGCGGGAGAGGCACCACCAGCAGGAATGAACAGCGAGCAGCTGGGAAGCAGCTCAGGAGGGCTAGTGTGGAGCGATGCCGTGTTATCACGACTCAAAGAAGTGTCCCTGTCTCCATTCAAATTCATTTTCTTCAAATTTGGCCGGTTTGCGAAGATCCCCCGAGTTTGTCTCTGGGTCCACGTTTGTTGAGTCTGAAACGAGAACGCTTAACGAGGGGCTGGTCACAGCTCGTGCTCGCCGCGCGATAGTCTAGTGTCCCCCGGTGACCGTGACCAAAACAAAACGACCTGGGAGCCAGACGCAGAGGCAGACGCAGCGTCCTCAATAATAAAATATGTCCCGGAAAGAACTCCGTCTCCGCCCTGAAGCTACGACGAGCACATCAAGAGAAGACAAAATGTCCCCGAAACTTCTTGTGCTGGTCTTGGTCAAATGTTCTTTCTGTTTCAGTCCTGGTCTGGCCTTCTCCTTTGAGTCCATGGGCTGTTGCCAAAATTTTGATGAAATCAAAGTAAGTGGGGACAGAGACAAATTTCCGTTCCATACGTGTCGCCGACGGTAAGCCCGAAGGCAATTGCAGGTGGAGCGCCCGGAGCGGCAGCGGCTGGG
>RXOD01006447.1:0-10336 GCA_005223375.1 Amoebophrya sp. AT5.2
CGGGAGGGCGCCGTCCCCCAGGACTGGAGCACGAACGCCGAGTGCGCGACAGCCAGAAGCGGATACCAAGTGGTCTGCAGACTGCCAAGTACTTCTGTCTATACAGTATAGGAATTAATAGGCATCTGTGCCGATATTATACCGATATTACATCTTCACGATGATGATATGCACCGAAGATGAAGATGTTGACAGGATTTTGAGCCACTGGCGCATCAATGGCAATGAATATAGTACTTCGAAGAAGAATTGGTATTGGAATACCTCCGCCATCCATTCCAACATCGAAGAACACATGTAAATTATAGTCAAAATAAACGACCTGCGCAAAGAGGCGTTAATTTTAATTAAACCCGGGCTTGGCTGCAGCTTTAACTTCGCTTAAGGTTAGATCTTACCCTAACGGTTGAACATCTAAGATAACGTGCGCGAGGGCGAGGCTCGAAGCCCGCAAATACCCCCCTGACACTCAAAAACGACCACCACTGCGAGTGCGACGAGGTCTCAAAGAATGAACGAAATCAATGAATCAGAGTTCGTCACTGCGGAAGATGGTGCTGGTTCTTGTCCTGCGATGGGTTTTCTCGGTGCCCACCGAAGCGTGTGTGGCGAAATCGGAAAACGGATCGCCAGAGCGGTTGGCAAAACGCCCCCCAACCCGCTCTTGGCCGAAGGGACAACCGCGACGGCAGAATGCGACGCGCCAGGGGGAGCACCGCAAGCCGGCTGGGCCAAAATCCCGCTCGGCTGCTCCGTCGCCACCGCAGATTACAATCTCTTCCTAGGGCTGCGAAAAAATAAAATCGGTCTAGAATAACCCCAACCACCAGCGCGCGACCTACTTATCATAAATAAAATTGTAGACCACGCACGGGATAGTTCTTGCGCCCCCGCAGCAGCACACAAGCAACGGTCAACAGGTAATATGCGGCATAGATGAAGACCTAGGCGGAGCCAGGGAAGTCACTTAATTAGATTCTGTCCTGAGAGTGTAGGTTTTGCTTTGTCAATCACTGTTGACGGATCACAGCACTAGCAAACTTACCCAAACCCCGCGGCTGGTCCTTGGCACCGTTCTGTGCCTGTTTTCACTGATATCCCGAAGGCTCTGGCTAGTATGTTGCTAAGTACAGCAGCGCACACCATGAGACTGAAGGAATTCAAGCACGCCCATGAGAGCCCAAACGTAGAACGCGTCCATCGGTAGAGTAGAAGTGCTGGACGGATCAGTAGACGCACACACGAAGCACGTGCAAGCTCATGGCTCAGCTCACAGCGCCCTTGGCTGCCTTTGCCCCAGCGGTGCGGCATCGGAAGGAGAACGCGGGCTTCTACTCATCAAGTTATCACTTCGTTACTACCTGTAATCAAAAAACAGGTGCGCCATGCTGCTACAAACATACTTTCTTACTTTAATTATGTGTTCCCAGCCTAGTTTTTTTCGGCAGCCCGTCGCCGTCCCTGTAAGCTCCTTCCGTCCCTTGTCCGACTCGGTCCCAAACAACTGGTTTTCGTCCACCTATGACAGCACCCGCTCCGGCTACTCCCAGGTCTGCCAGCTCGACGCCGGACTAGACGCGAAGAAGGACTTCTTCCTGTCCGAGGCTGGGGCTGCGGACTGCCCCTTCGGAAGCGAGGAGGTGGACGATGTGGACGTGTGCAACGCGGCCGCGGGACAGCTGGCCGTGCAAGAGGGGAAGTTCGCGAGATATGGAACGATCGATGGAGACCAGCAGTGGTAAGCGTAAGCTGGTGCGCCAAAAAGTGCTGGTGTGCTATACATTAGAAATTTGGGCCGGACGGCTCCTCTCTCTTCGGGATCGCTTTCTTCGATGTCCTGCGAAAAGAGCTCCGCAGTAGGACGAGCGAAAAGGCGGCTTATTTCCGCGGTCGGGCGCCGTGGCACCTCTGCACGCTACCGCTGGCAATAAATCACCACCCGCCCCCAGCCGCCCCTCCTTTGTCCTGCCTGCAGGCTGTGTCCATTCTTTCTGTTGTTCAATAACTTTCCACTTCTCTCGTAGTATCTCCCAACGCCTCATCTGTGTCCTTTATCTCCCTTCGCCGGGAAAGATAGAAGGATGTCAACTCACCTTACCAGCTGGCCCCGCGATACGAAAGGGGAGCTGCGGATGGGGCTGAACAAAAACACGGGGGACACCTGCGCGGCCACCGTGGCCGGAAAGTTCACCCTGACCACGCGGCGGTGCCTGGCGGCGGAGTTCGGGGCGAGGGAGTGGGAAAACGGGGGAGTGTTGACCAAGGATGACGTGGGCTCCAACGTAGATTTCTGGGACAACCCGCTGAAGCACGAGGAAGGGGATCGCAACCACATGCAGTTGCAGGGCGTGCCCCATTATTGCGCCGGTGGTCCTTCCGGCTGGTGGTATGTACGGTTCAAGGACAGAAGAAAACACAAGGTGTCGGAGATCCGTCTGTGGAACCGCGAACAGGGTCCGCAGGAGCGGCTAAACAACGCCTGCGTGCGCTTCTCTTTCGATGGCGCCAAGCCGTCCAGCGAAGACCCGACGCAAAACTGCGACATGTACCTGCCCGAGATCGCGTTCGATAGTGGACCGGGATCCGGAACGTACGTGCCGGTCGATGAAATGATCGTCGGAATGATGCTCATCAGTCAGGCCGATCCTACGTACCTCACGCTTTGCGGGATCGAGATCTACGAGGAAACGACCGGAAATTTGCCGCGGTACCCCGCCCTGCAGGCGGCCGGTTGCGTCGTCCAGGAGAAGGCGGCCTACCACAACTTCGATCGACCGGGGAACCAGAACATACCGCATGGCACCGTGGAAGATTCTTCCGGCAATCGCAGACCTGCCACGAGTCTGCCGGAGTGCGTCCAGCTCTGCACGCAAGACGACGAGTGCGTCGGAATCCTCTACAGCCAAGGCGCCAGCGCCTGTATGCTGAAATCTGACGGCGCGTTCGCTGACGGCAGGAAGCAGACAGGAGGATTTCACGACGCCTTCGACTCGGTTCAGCTCCCGAAGAACTCTGCGTGTCGCGATAATGTTGCCGCTATGGATCAAGCTGCAATTTCCACGCTAAACGAAGACGCGCTGCGTGACCACGCGAACCAGGATTCGGGGTGGGGCAACGTGCCGCTAGGCTGTTCGGTGCAGAGCGGGGCCGACTACATACCCTATTAAGGAGGGGATCAACAACCGATGTCCCGAATAAACTACATGTCCGAGGGTTTGCGACACGTGTAGTTCGTGCCGCAGTTCGTGTTGTAAGGACAGGGCGTCATGAACATGATCATGGGGGTGGTCTTTGGTGGTCTTGTATTTGGCTCGCACTTATACTCGGGTGTGGGTAAGTAGTTGTTCCTCCCTCTAAACCCACTTCCGGACGGGAACGGTGCCGGCGAATTGGAGCAAAGACGCGTCGTGCAGAGAAGCGAGAAAAGGATTCAGAAAGGTGTGCCGAGGTATAATAGGAGCTAGCATGTAAGCTTCTTGCTATTCGCGATTTTCGACGTTTTTTTGTGGAGGAACCGTCCTCCAGCGTTCCTCTTCATTCGCACGCAGGTATCTATTTAATTAAAACGCAACGCGGACGCGGCCTACTACGGCGACAAAGAGTTTTTATATACTCATCGATAAGAAGTATAGACGAGTCCATCGCTCCACCATCGACCACCTCTCGCTGCTATCTCTCGATCCTGGCGTCCAGGTGTTTGGGAGCCGCACTGTGTCCGGCACGAGAACACGGACTACCTTGGGTACAATCTGCTGGAAACGAACAACGGGATTCTCCAGGGCATGCGTTCGTACGTAGGTTGCCTCCAGTGGTGCGCGGAGCGCGAGGCTTGCGCGGGGGTGTCTTTCAAGGCCGTGCCCGCCGCCGCCACGGGCCCCGCGCGCGACAACTGCATCCCCAAGGCTTTGACGGTGGAGGGGAACAAGGACGAGGGCGACTCGGCGCTAATCTACGAGTCCGTGGTGATGAACCCGCGGTGCCGCCTGGCGCTGAACGGCGGCGGGCACGTGCTCGGGCAGCCGGACGCCAACCCGGACAACACCACCATCCTGTCCTCCAGCGAGACCACGGACCGGGGGCCGCGGACGGTCCTCGTGGACGGGGACGCGCTCGCAACGAAATCGAAAGGCTACTACTACCCAGACTACAAGAGGGAACCCAAGTACGGAAGCCGCTGCCAGTGGGTGCAGCTGGACCTGGGCGCCGTGATGCAAACTAAGAGCCGCTTGTAATATTGTTTAATTATAGAATAAAAACCCGATGCAGCTGACAAACTGTAAGAAACTCTAAGGCTCATGCTGAAATTTCACCGATCCTCGAGGAGACAACCCCTGGTATCAGGATCGATCCAATCCTCCTGAACGATGGCGAGGGCAAAGGCCCTCGGTCAGAAGGACGTATTTGCGAGGAAAATTCCTATCAATATGTAGGACAAATTATAGGGTTCGCGCTCGCGGGAACAAGTTCTTGCAAAGCGGGCCCGTGGCGGACATTTGCGCTTCCTTCAAAATTTTTGAGATATGTTGCAGGCCGCGACCCGTTAGAGCCTTTCCGATGCTTACCTTGGAAGAACCCCCGTCTTTATTACATACTTTGGAAGAAGTGTCAGCCCCCCGTCGCCGTCTTGCACCGATGTTGCCTCCTAGTGTTCATCGCGTCCTGCCCCGACGTCGCAGGGGTAAGTAAGCGTAAGCGATATTAAGTTAGTAAGTAAATAAGTCGGCATCCAAGGAGATAGAAGCGGGTGGGTCTCCGATCGGAAGCCGACACTAGACCTTGCGTTGGGTTTTTTGAACGTGTTGTAAGCGAATCAAACAAGTGCGGCTGGCCGTCGACGCGCGCCTCCCGGCCATGTAGGGGAAGGAGAGAGGGCCCAATATTTTTTTTGCAACTGCTGTATGTAAGTATATCATATGCAACGGCAACACATATACTTATACGTAGTACTACGACTTCACTACGTGGCGGGCGCGAGCTGGCCAGAAGTGTTATGGTTTTTTTCTTTCTCCATCTCCAACTAATTTCTCTCACATAACGTCGACCGACAACCGACAACGGGCACCGCACGGGGTACGTAGGGTAGTGCGCCGTAGGGGTTCTCCGGGGCAACACCCAGATCGGGGACTCCTACATGATTCGATTGGGTCGCCAGAACCACGTCTATCGGTTTTATAATTTTTGCTGCTCGAGGACGAGCGTTATGATACCAATACCGACCACGGGCAGTAGTTGTCGTTGGGCCGTCGTCTCGCTGGGCTCTGCATACGCCGCGTCAGCTGTACTTCATGACGACGACCTGGGACAGCAACAATGGATTGCTCGCTGCGGGCAGCGTGGAGAGTGGGAACGGCGTCCCCGGAGGCCCGCAGGTGTTTGTGAGTAAGGAGCCGAAGCACAGCGCCGGGGTGTCTTGCAAAAACGACGCGGACGGGCTCTGCACCCTGGACGTGACCGAGGGCTACGCGTGTCCGGAGGTAAACCCGGAAACCGAGCTGTGCGAGGAACTCGCGTTTGACGGGGAAGCTACGACCAGATGGAAACGATTCTCTCTGAATGATGCATCCTCATCTCCTGCTCTGGCCGGCCGTCTCGAGCCTAGTATGTTCCGCTTAGAAATAGAGTGGCCCATTAGAAATAGAAGGCCTCTTTCTTTGATAGCTGTTGGAGCTCATAATTCATCAGCTTCTTGCAGCAGTGAGTAGAGGCGCGCCGTAGGGCTAGTGCTTGCCGCGAGTAGTAAGAATGCTTTGCAGTTGTAGTTGTACGTGGGGAATTTATTATAGTAAGTGACAACAAGCTCAAGCACAACCATAGCTGTTCGGTCTTGCTTGGCGTAGCCGTAGCGGGGACCACGAGAAGTGCTTTTTTTCGGTACTTCTAGCCCCCTCTAACCGCAACTTCCAAAACGGGTGGACGATCATCGGGGAATCGCCGGGCACGGACGGGCTGGGCGCCAATAATCCCATGGCTCGGAGAACCATCGGCTGCGGCGGCAAGGAGGGCCGCTACGTCACGGTCCAGCTGCCGACGCAAGAAGACGGGCAATTAAGGTTAGCCGGAATGGCCGAACTCACGGTGTACGGGATGAAGGCAAGTATTGAAAGAATGACTGATTGTTCACTTCTTCTGAATCTGATTTGTGTATAGTTAGTGTATGAATGTGTAACTGCCGGATCATCCGATCAGAAGTTCTATCGAGGCGCGGTGGTAGAATCTAGCAGTATCGAGGCGCAGTGTAAGATAGAATGGATGCCAGTAGGAGAGAAAAAATCGTTGAAACGATACGAGCGCAGTAGCAGGATTTTTCACTGAAGATCCTGATGGTAAGTTTGGACAAAGTACTAGGAACCAGCGTGATAGCTTCTTCCGAATCAATAGATGTAGTAAATGATCTTCTCCGCAGGAGAAGGGGACTACATGGCGTGGGCGGGCAGTGGGCTGACGCGTTGCTCCGCCGCCGACGGCTCGGCTCTGGACGACGGGCTACAAATCACCACTAAACTCGATCCCACCACCGATGTTTGGCAGGAGGGCACGACCGAGTTCCAAAACAAAATCGGCAACCGGTTCGCGACGTACGCGCTCCAGCAATTAAGCGTTCTTGAGCTACTTGAGTAAATTCATCCTACAACTTCTAGCAAATTAACGGAAATGGAAACGTAACATACATTGATGTCGAGTAGGTCGAGTAGTAGTGTCGTGATGCGCTGTAGTCGTCCGGCGAACAAGGAAGGCGGAGGGGCGGCCGATAGGTACCACTGAGGGTGTTGGGGCGGCCGCGGAGGAAGATGGTGGATTAATTATAGAAAGTATCTCTCGGACATTTCTTTGCGCGCCGCCTGATCGGAAGGATTGCTTTACGAGTGATTGGTCGTTGATTCAATCAGAACTTGGTCCGTCGATTGCAGTCTCGCCCTAGAGGAGTGCTGGATGAGTATATGGTAGTCAACCTACCTTTAAACTGCGGCGTCCATGACGCCTGCCTCGACGACCCGCGGTGCTGTTACGTGCGTTGGCAGGTGGTGAACGATTCCGAAAGCAACCAGTTTGACCGGCAGAAGTTCGACGATCTCGCAACATTTCCGCAGTGTGAAACCGAAAAAACAACCTATGCAACGAGGCGGTGCCTTGCGGAGGAGTTCGGCGAGAGGGAATGGGAAGACAACGCGGCCACGCCGGAAAACGAAGCAGCTCTTACCCTGGATGACGTGGGCACGAGCGTCGCGAGCTGGTTGGGAAATCCAAGTTGGTATAATCCGCTGACGCACGAGGAAGGGGATCCCAACAACATGCAGGGCGCGGGGGCGGAAAACAATAAATGCACGTCCTCGGGACATGGACTGACCAGCGGCGGTTGGTGGTATGTCAGGTTCAAGGACAGAAGAAGACACAAAATCACGCAGATCCGTCTTTGGAACCGCTTTCAGGGTCCGCACAATCGGCTAGAAAACGCGTGCGTGCGCTTCTCTCTCGATGGCGTCAAGCCGTCCCCCGAAGACCCGACGCAAAACTGCGACATGTACCTGCCCGAGGAAATCAAGGACAATACTGGACCGGGATCCGGGACGTACGTAACGGTCGATAAAATGATCGTCGGAATGATGCTGATCAGTCAGGCCCCAGACTTCTACCTCACGCTTTGCGGGATTGAGATCTACGAGGAGACGGCTGGAAATTCGCCGCGGTACCCCGCCCTGCACGCGGCCGGTTGCGTCGTCCAGGAGAAGGCCGGCTACCACGGCTTCGATTTACCGGGGAACCCGGAGATTCCACGCGGCACGAGTCTGCCGGAGTGCGTCCATCGCTGCACGCAGAACAGCGAGTGCGCCGGCATCCTCTTCAACCAAGGCGCCAGCCGCGGGTGCATGCTGAAAATGGCGGGCGCGTTTTTAAGGGTCGAACTTGAATAAACTCAGGCCTAGGTCCGTCGTGGTCCAGGTGAGGTGTAGGCTTGCCGACTGCAGGTTTCTTGCTAGTTCAGTGGAACTAGGATAGGCACTAGAGTCTGACTCTGGCTCTCGCGGTCTTCTAGCTCCACTCCTTCTATCTGTGTGGCTCCCCCGTGCATCCTGTAGCTGTTCCTTGTGCAACTATACTAGTAGGGAGCCATCGAGGTAGAGGTTCCTTGTGCAGCTATAGGGAGCCATCGAGTCGTGCCCTAATCATGGCATAACCGGCTTAATATCAAAATTATAAATTCTCTTCCTCGGGAAAGAGCCATCCAATGGTATCTGCCCTGACGAACTCCTATCCGTCGGTTGGCAGGCTGAAGAAGGTAAGTGTGACTGATCAAGCTTTCGAGATCATGGTAAAAGTAATGAAAAAAAAATTGTACGGCTAGACCTACACCAACACCTACACCTGATAGGCACATGTCCTGGGTTGCCTCATCGCCCTCTAAGGTCTGACGCCGGGAAGGAGGTCGGGGGGTTCAACGATGCCTTCGACGCAGTGGAGCTGCGCCCAGGCTCGGCGTGCCGGACCAACGTCGGCGCGATCGCGACGTACCGGGGCGTTTCCGCGCTAGGCCAGGACCTGCTGCTGGCGAAGCCGACCCAGGAGGAGTCCTTCGTGAAGGCGAGCTGCCTTTCTGGCGAACAGGCGATGCCGGTCGAGCTGGCGCACGAAGGCCGCTGGATGTACAGGAAGACCACGTGCTACGAGCAAACCCAGCTGGAGCCGGGGGGGAAGTCACAAATCCTGCAGCAGCCAAGCATGCTCACGACCTTCTGGGACGACTGCGCCGCGATTTAGAAACCCAGAAGAGGTTGTTCGATTGCACACTGTGGGGCGATGGATCGTATCGTCGGTTCACTAGGTAAATCTGGCTGTATAATATGTACAATCGTGGACGTGGAGGGACTGCTATGCAGTAGCTATCTGGATCGATTTTGATATTTTTTTTAGGAAGTAGAAGGTGCGTCGACATGGAAGTTGAGTTCCGGAGCCTACGAAAGCAACAATAGGTCCTTCGATCAGACCGACAGAGCCGTTGCCGTCGTGATACGACCTGCCCTCGGTTCTAGGCATATTAGCGAAAAAACATGGAAATGTAGATGAAAAACTGTGCGCGTCTAGCTGGTGTGGGTTGTTCTTTATCGGACGACTGCGGCACCGTATGGCTGCATCGTATCGACCAATGTGGAATCGGCTCGTATTCCTATGCGCTCCTATACCATGTGCAATCGGCGCATGATCAGTCGCTTCTGTTAAGCTCTGTGCGCGAGCTACGGCACGCTGGAGTTGGCGCGGGTAGGGGAGTCGCAGTACCAGTGCTTCTGCTGGGACCGCTGGTCCCGGCGGGAGCAGGAATTGGACTACATGGTGAATTCCACCGCCTGCTCCACGACCACGACCGAGCGCCGCGCCAACGAGGACGAGGCCGGGCGCCGCTGGAGCCACATTCTGCGGAACTTGGACCCCCTGCCGGCCACGCAGTGCAAGCGCGTGCTGTTCGCGAACTACCCCGGGGAGGACCTGGACGCCGGCGGCCTGTTCGGGCGGGCGCTCGGGGTACGCACGTACGAAGGCTGCCTGCAGGCGTGCGCAGACCGGCCCGACTGCGCCGGATTCACCTTCATCAAGACCGACACGGCAAACGACAACTGCGCGCTGAAGGGCAAGGTGGAGGGGACCACCCCGGAGACGTCCACCTGCTGCCACTCGGTCGTGATGACGGACGCGTGCCGCGCGGAGCTGCACGGCGCGACGGCGGCGGCGGTGGGCGGGGGCAAGGAGATTTCGCTCCTGCTCCCTGCGGCGGAGGACGTCACGGTGATCTCGGAATACACGCAGACTCACAACAAGAACCTGTTGTTCGACAACCGCTTTGTGCAGGAAAACGGTCCCTTCCAGACGCTGGATACCGGGCACCGCTGCCCCTTCGTGCAGTATGACCTGAAGACGGCGAAGCAGGTCTCGCAAGTGCGGATCGCCGCGCAGGAAGACCCGATACGCATGCGACGGCTGTACTTCGCGACAGTGGAGTGGACGCCGGATGTCGCCGTGAACGATGTGGATTCGGTGGAAACCAAGTTTCCCGAGAAAAACCTCGGCTTCCAGGTGTACGTAGCGATGCAGCCGAAGCAGCACTCGATGACGGACGGCGAGTGTCCGGACGTGGACCCGACGCTGGAGGTCTGCGAGACGCGGCGTTTTGACGGGCAGGACCAGTTGGCAAGGTGGAGCCGCCTGGGCACCGACCTGCACGGGCACCGGATCGCGACCACCACGGTGGACTGCGGCGGGCGCGTGGGCCGCTACGTGGTGCTTCAGCTGCCGAGCACGCCGGAGGACTTCCGGGTGCTGTGCGCGAACGAGTTCAGCGTGTTCGGGG
>RXOD01006448.1:0-10334 GCA_005223375.1 Amoebophrya sp. AT5.2
GGCTGCGCTGGGTTCGTTGCGCGGCCAAACGTTGTCGGTCAGCCAGCCGCTGGACGGGTGCCAAATAAAGCCTAATGCTTTAGCTTACGCCTCGGCGAAGAGCCCACTGAATGAGCGCCTACTTCGTGGCCGCGGTGCTACCAGCCACCGTCTTCGACTTGCTTCTTCGCAGCGGCACCGACAGCATCACCATATCCCAAGAGCAGGAATAAAGAATACTACGTCAATATTAACGCCACGCCTTCCCCTTCTTTAACTGTACTTGTAGCATGAAAGCCTTCCCGCCGCGCCGCAGGCGCGGCGCGTGCTTGATAGTTACTAGAAAATGAGATCCACTCCAGTCGTGCAACGTGTCGCTATCGATCAATCTTCAGAAGATTCTTCAGCATTTAATTCTTTTTCGATCCTTCCCTGATCTCGTAGCCAATCAATGCATGGTTCCTTGCGTGCGCGCATGCGTAAATCAGAAAATCCCATTTCTTGCCGCGGCCGGAAATGATTGACAATGAAACGTCGTGCATCGTAGCTAGCCCTAGCCTACCCTACCCTCGTCGCGCAACGCTGGCGCTGCAACTCGTATTAATTCAGGGAAGTGACCAAGACCATAAAGGCGCAGCAAGAGCGATCCAGTTTTAAACACCACGTCAACCGCCGAATCGGCCCCCTCCAGCAAAGATGACAACCGATGCCAGCAAGCGGCCACCGCTGAAGCACGACATTGGCGAGATCAACGACCGCAACATCGGCATTCTGAAGAAGCTCACTGAGAAGACGTTTCCGATCAAGTATGGGGAGCTGTTTTACAAGGACGTGCTGTTGAACCACAAGTTTTCTCGCTACGCCTTCGTGGCGGATGTGGTGGTTGGCGGCATTTGCGCCCGCGTGCAGGAAGAGGGGAGGGAGGCAAACCCAATTACACTCGCGAACCAGGAGGCACAGGGCATTGACCAGGTGGAGAAGAAGGAGCCAAGTAGTACTGGTGCTCAGGAGACCTCGGGCGCAGGTCTCGCGAACGGCGTGCACGTTGGGCGGGAACAAGAGAATGGTGCGGCAACCACGGGTCCGGGCGCTAACAAGACCAAGAGCAAGGAACAAACTGGCGACGCGAAAACCGGTGGAGCTGCGATCTCCCAGCAGTCCGCGGAGAATGCGGGCGCGTCTTCCACCTCCACCTCCACCACCACCGACAAGAAGGACGAGCAACTGCCACCGGGTACGCAGCTGTACATCATGACCCTGTCGTTGCTCCCCGCCTACCGCAAGCGCGGGATCGCCTCCGCGCTGTTGAAGTTTCTGCTGGAGGCGGCCACGAAGGAGCCGCAGCTGAAAAAGGTGTCCCTGCACGTGCAGACGGGGAATGACGTCGCGCTCGAGTTTTACAAGAAGCACGGCTTCCGCGTCGAGAAAACAGTGGAAAACTACTACGACAAAATCTCGCCGGCGTCCGCGCACTACCTGACCAAAGACGTAACTTCGGGGGCCACAGCTTGTTCGTAGAAAGAAAGTACCTATACAGTCGGCGGGGGAGATGACGAGCGCGAAGATGGGTCGCCCCGCCGTGGCGGAGGGAATGACGATCCTAGGACGTCACTGATTGTGGGTGCTTGTGGGGGAAAATGTTCTCAAAAGCGAACTTTACATTCAACCGACCGATTGCTTGCTTGGCAGCGATCTCCGATGGGTCTTGCTCCCTCGTGGAGGATTTCCGCTCGAATCTATGAAGGCACGTCTGCTTCTGTTTTTTCACGCAGGCGGCTGCGACTCTCGAACACAAATGACGAACTCTTGCGCAGGTCTCGTGCTGAAGAAGATAGATCCGCAGAACGTGTGAACTAGTATTTCGGCTTGTTTGGCTTTCGGTTTCGATTCGTTTTCGTTTTCGTTTCTTTCTCTTACTTTGTGCTTGGCCCATCGTGGAAGATAGCGTGCTTTGTCAAATACTCTACCGATGGATCGGTCGTCTATCGAAAATGATTCTGTTGTGTTGTCTGAAGATTTTCCCGTCGGTATTTGTAGGCGAGTCCCCTCGGTTTATTTCGTAGATTTCGCGCGCTCTCTGTATCGGTGTCCTTAATGACTTCCATACGGTTCCGTTCGGCTTCGGTTGGACTTGCGTCAGGTTGGTTGTGCGGTATTGCCACCACATCCAAGGGATGTGATTGATATATATTTATAGTAAGGAAAGTGAGCTGTGAGCACGGTCATTCTCATTGGGTTTGAATGTTTCTATTCGCCAGGTGCAAGTCGCTTTTCGTCTCGAAAACACTTCCCTTCACTCGTTGTGTAGAAACTAGGGCAAGGAGTATCCTATTTTCTCCAATTCCGCATTTTCCTTTTTTTCGTATCTTTCCTATTCGTGCGCTGAGGCGTTTGCGCACCAAAGTATTGTTTTTACTCACGCCAACAAATAACAGCAGCGTCAACCGCACCAGCTACAACGACTTCTGCAAGAGCAAGAGATAAAATGTCGGCCGCAAATACAGACTCAGACGCCGTTTAGCCTCAGCGCCCGCGCTGTTACCACGCGGGTATGAAACTGAATCTGATGATCGTGTTCCAGTTCCTCGCCCCCCCGCCTGCAGTGTGTTCTTCCGCGGCCACCAGGAGGCAGCAGATGGGTGAGGGCCGCGATTTCGCGTTCACAAGCCCCGGCGGCCGGACGGACTTGAACGCAACATCTGCCTCGTTCCTGCAGCAGGAGGAAACTCGTAGTCGTACACGTACCGATGGGTTCGACTTCGATCGACGGGACAACCCACCGGCATCGGGAAAGAACCGTCGTAGTTTGCAAATAAGTTGGCTCAATGATTTCATCAGTGGCACCACCGGGTGGTTCAAGGAAAGCGCGCGCTCGTGGAGCGACGCCGTGAAGCAAAGAATGCAGAACGCGGCCGCGCACGTGCAAGAATCGCTGGAGGTGATTCAGTTTCTGCCAGACCGGATCGCCACCGCCTGGGGTAACGAAGAGCTCGTTACCACCATGATCGAGCTGTTCGGTCACCTCGAAGCGGTGATCACCGCGAACGAGTGGGACGGCACCCAGGATCAGTGGAACCGGCCGTGGCCACTCTACCGCCAGCTGCAATGCCTTCACGCGGACGAGGACATTCGGGACAGTGCCGTGGAGCCAGAGACGAAGAATGCGCTCTTGTCGAAAAGTCGCATCGTGGAACTGCAACGATTCTCGATCTACGCGCATGCGGCTTACCACTTGGGAGGCCAACTCACCCCAACCCCCACCGAATACGAGAGCGGGGTCAGAGCCGGCTTTCAGGACGCCTGGGGAACCGAGGGGCTGCAAAAGCTAGCGATCAACGCCGTCAGCCAGCCAGTCTCCGGCTCGACACTTCTGGGACACGAAGTGCTTTGGTAAAAAATTATTTTTACCTGCTCTTCTACTACTGCTCCTGCTGGCGTTGGGTAACGGTAGTTCTTTCTTTAGCTAACCAACGCTAAGTACTACTTGCATGTGACAGACTGTGAGTATTACATACAGTATCAGTCAGTGACGCCGGTACTATCAGCTGTGACGCAGAAGAGACTGATACTCCTGTGGCTGTGTCGTGTGAGTATTATACATAGTATCAGTGTCTATCGGGCTAGTGCAGTGGCTTTGAAGCCCTACAGAAGAGCCGCTGAGACGCATGTACGCCACAGGCACAGGGTAACAAGACGGTTCCCATCATGTACCGCTTCTGCTCTCAGGCATGCTGTGATATGTTTGCTGAGCCGTGATGCAGCTGGTTTAATGGAAATGGTGCCTTCGTATCTATATGTAAGTGGTTCGTCCTCTTCGTTTTATGATAACTAAGTACACGTCTTCGTTTTTTTCCATACTTCCAGTTACACAAATCATCAGGTATGTTGCCACGGACAACGAGCTGCAGGAAGTGGTGCTGGGAGTTCGTGGAACCGCTTCCATTGACGACGTGTGGAAGGATCTAAACACGGACCCCGTGGAGGTTAATGCACGTGAGCGCTTTGGCACAAACTTCAACAGCGACGTCTACAGCAACACCGATGTTATATCGGTCCACGGGGGCATTTACAATGCCATGGTAGTCGTCGAAGGGGCCGCGTTGCCCAAAGTCGAAGAGGTCATGCAGGACAAGCTGACGGGCGGTTGGCGGCTGGTCATCACCGGGCACTCCCTCGGCGCCGCGGTCGCGTCGCTTATTTTCGCGCATTGGACCGGAACAGACAAGCTCGCCCGGGTCGCCCAGAGCCGCGACCACGTCTACTGCTACACCTACGGCACCCCCGGCGTGCTTCCGAAGGACTCTGTCAGGTTCGATCCAACGCAGTACGTCGCCGTCATCGCCGCGGACGACGCGGTTCCGCGCGTCTCAAACCCCGCGTTCGTGGCGAACCAGGTGGCCGCTGCTACGCAGGCGATCGCTTTGGCGGTGCAAGCGAGCCCCGCACTCGCGCAAGACTGCTACAGCCACAGCAAAAGCGAGGCGTGCAGGGACACGTGGAAGACGGTCCAGGACGCAGTGTGGGCTTTGAAGACCGCCGCAGACGCTACAGACACGGCGAAGTGGCTGATTCCCGGTAAGGGGGTTGTCTACTTGTCCATGAACCAGGCTGAGCGTGAGGAGGAGAGCTGCTTGAGCGGCCAGACGCGGCCGACGGAACTCGAACAAAAACCCCTGTACGTTGTCGCCCCCATGTTGGCGGACGAAATTTTCTGGACGTTGGATCCGGTCGTCCTCTGGTTTAATCCTACCTACCTGTTAACAGAAACAAAAGGTATGCTGTCCCTCAACATGCTGGATTCCCACAAAATGATGAGCAGCTACCGCCAAAGGCTGCTGCACGCGAAAAACACGTACTATTTTTACTCTAGCCATACGCGCCGCGTGTTTGTCTAAATTTGGTAATCTTTTTCGATCGCCTCATGGTGTAGCCGCAGCTCCGAGGCTCGATTTTTTCTATTCGCTTGCGGGAACAGAAGTTTAGACCACTGACTGACTATTAATTGAATAGAAGTGGCAAATACTATGTATGAATGAAGATGACGGTCGTGTGGGTGGGCCCTTCGGTTGGTCCGGACTTCGGTCCCGTCTCCGTTGATTCCCCATCGCCCCCGTATTCTCGTACGGGGCCGCTACAGCGGCGGCCAAGTCTATGGCTTGCTATGTATGAATTGAAGATGAAGTGGATGAGCTGTTGCTGCCAACGCATACCGTCAGGTACGAGGACTGGGCGCCGCCGACAACAAGCACTACGACGACCACCATGATGGCGATTATAGGCGACGCTGCGGGTACGGTGCACGTGGTGTCTGGCTCATTGACGTTTTTGCTCGAAGTTTCTTCCGCGAGTGCATCCGCACATGCGCTGGCCGCGGATGCGGCGCTGAAGTCGAGCATTGTGCAAGCCTTGGAGAACGCATTAGGTGGAACCGCGGCGTCGCTCACGGGCACAACGCTGGGTTTCCAAAGTGTCACGTTCGTTGACCGGCGTCTAGAGCAGGTCCAGACCGTATCCAGAGGACTTATTCTTCTCGAAGAAATGTGGGGGGAGAGCAACAATGTTAACGGCCGAAGACGGCTTTCGGTTTCGACCAACCGCACCGCGGAGATCACGATCGTCTTTTCGCTGATGGCAATGGCGCAGGCTGCGGCGGACATGGTGGCGCTTCTTGCGCAGCGAGACGCGTTCGCAACGCAATTTTCCGGCCACCTGACCTCGGCGCTCGCACAGAGTGGCGCTAGTACCGCGTACAGCGTGCCCCTGCCCACCGCAGCTGGATCTGGAAGCACAAGTGCTGCTGCTGGAAGCACAAGCATGGATATGGTGGCCAGCGGGGTCACCTCGACTAATCCGTTCACTGGTGTTACAACTGGGAGCTGTAACTCTGGCGACGACGACGACAACACGACTCTCCTGGTGGTCGCGGGCATTTTTGGGGGCGTCGGGGTAATTGTTGCGGCCCTTGCCGTGGGGCTGCTGTGCTACAACTCGTCGCGGCGCCGAGAAGAGGTGCGGCAGGCCGGCGCAGGAGCTGGGGGACAATTGGGGGGACCACCGACCCCGAGCTACCCCGCCTACGGAGAGAAAAAGGGGCAGCCAGGCTTCCCCGAGAAAGGTGGAAAAGGTGGAGGAAAGGGACGAGCGAGCGGAAAGGGCAGCAGCCTCCCCCCTAGCGCGAGGAAAAGCATCAGGGGGGATGGACGAGCAGGTGAGAGCAGCCCGGAAGTGCAGGTAAGAGAATCCCGGAAGAAGACTCCCAGAGGCGGAGGGAACGAGGCGAAGACCCCTAGAGGTGGAGGGAACGAGTCGAAGGCTCCCAGAGGTGGAGGGAACGAGCCGAAGACTCCCAGAGGGAGCCAGCGCACTTCAAGGAGAAAAGAATGATCGCAGGAAAGGGTGGTGTCGTGCGCTCGAGGACTGCTCGTGCAGTACGGGGAGGGGGAGTTGTCCGAGAATAAATAGTGTAGCCTCACCGAGAGGGCAGGTGAGAGTAGTACCGACAGGAAAAAAAAAGAAGAGCTGTAGAATCGAAACTCTGATGATTGCTGCTGGTTCTGGTTGTGGCCAGAAAAACCTTCTCAAAAGCGGAGTTTACAGATTGATTTATAAAACCGATCCATCGATTCAGCCAGCGTCTTTGATTGGCACCTCTCGGATGGCTCGCTCCTACGCCCCCTCTTGCGAAGGATGCTCGCTAGAATCGAAGTCAATCTTTCTATGAAGACCAAGACGCATCGGCTCGATATATCTATTTTCGCGCAGACACACAAACACATGAGGATGAGGCTCTCGAATTGACGAACTCTTCCGCAGCAGTTGTTCTCAGCGACTGAGCAAGATAGATTCGTAAAATTTGATGTGACGAGCTACCCCAGCTTGCGGCACACAGATATCTCTGTATGACCCATGATTGATTCAGACGGCGTCCTAGATCAAGGTGGGCCCATTCCTCGTTTGTGTCTCCGGTTGTCTTTTGATCTGGTGGAAGCATGAAGAACGAAAGAGGCGCAGCCACAGGCTCGTTTGCATACCGTCACTTGTTTGTCCATTGTGGACGATGTGCTTTGTTGAATACTCTACTCTACCGATCGGTCGTCTCTCAAAGAAGATTCTTCTGTTGCGATGCCTGATTCCGTCGTCGGTCTTTGCAGATGAGTCCCTTCGGTTGATTCCGTAGATAGATTTCAACCGCTCGTCTCTGTATCGGAATCGGTGTCGTTATTGGCACTCGTACCGGTTTCGCTCCGGTGGCGGTGGACTTGCGTCGTGGGTTTCTCGTGTGGTATCTATCGGCACCATCGATTGACAAATGAGTACGAACACTTGGTTGGTTTGATTGTATTTTTTTAGTATCTATTCGCCAGGTGCACTCCGCTCCCCTCCGCGCTCTTAAGCTTAAGCTTTTCGCGCAACAAAGTATTTTTTTTAATATCGTCCGCGCCATATGCATATATATTTATTAGAAGTAGAATCAATACCAATAGAGATAGAGCAGCAACAGCATCCATACTAACTAAGACTAAACTCACTCCTCCTGAAATTCGTTTTTTGAATCATCGATCTCCTCCGGACCTGCGTGTTTCAAAAATAAACTTGCGAGCGCGGTTGAACAAGACCACATCAAAGAAAAATGTTGCGTCTTCTGATCTGTTGCGTTGGTCTGAAGGCCTTCTTGTTCGTGTCGGCCTCGGGCTCGGCGCGGTCGTCGATCTCGACCGCCACCAGATTCGGGGGAAAATCAGAACAAGAGCTGACCGACCAGCTGACAGACATCAACGCACTGGTCGTTCGCAGTGAGCTAAACCTCGCGATGAGCCGTCGTCTGCAATTTACCTGGTTCCAGCCCGGAAACTGGATTCAGAATTTCGCCAATAGCGTCGGCGGCGCCACCACCTGGCTCGTGGCGGGCGCGCGCAACTGGAGCTCCGCTTTGAGGGCGACCATGGAGGAAGCGGCCTCTCACGTGGAAAGCGCATTAACGGTGGAGATACAAGAGTGATTTTCAATTTAGATTTAGTTGTGTTAATGGGTGCCAGAGGGTCACGCGTGTCGGTGGTGAAAGAGCTCAGGGCTCAGCTCTAAGCCACAGACACTGACAACTGAGTAGCACCATACCCCCGCTACGGTTCTTGTAGTTTGTCGAAACGTTTTCGCTTTCTTCTTTATTATATTATATACAGTTGAATGACTAAAAATTTGTATATCTGTAGGCAGCGTCTTTCGGTCACTTGTCCTTCCCGCGTTGCTAGGATGTCGTGCTCGTGTGTGGTGGTAACGCTTTTATCTTTGTTTGTCCACAACCACATGATCCATCGGCCTTGGCTGATCGCGTGGCTTAAAGATGCATGTGTTCTGTAGTGGACAAGCATGAGGGAAAGGAGTAGGGCCGCCGTGGAGTCCTTTGCGCTGCCGAGAGGTGCATGAGTTGAGTGGGAGGCCCTTACGGCTTTTCCTGCTACTTAGCAGCTGCGGCATGTTGCGCAACCTTAAGTTGGTCCGAGGCCTTACGCCTATGACGGTCTAGGCCGGCGCTCAAGTAACGTTAATTAAGTCCGGGCGTGGCTGCAGCTTATAACTTCACTCAAGGCCGCTAGACTTTACCCTAACTGTCGACCATTAGCGTACTGTAAGCGTGGTTCGAAGCCCGTGAATTCCCCCAGTAGCACACTTGTTAATCCCATCCGTCATCATCTTCCATTTTTTTATCCTGCACAGGTGATCCAAGACCGGATCGCCTTTATTCCGGAGGCGCTCTTCGCCGCGTGGAACAACCAAGAGTTCGTTTCCGTGGTGATCGAGTTGCTCGGGCATCTCAAGGACATCATCACCGCTCAGGAGGGGTTCACGGGGACTCAGTTAGATCGGCCCTGGCCTTTGTACCGGCAGATGCAGTGCCTGTACCAGGACGAGAGCGTGCGGGACAGCGTGGTTTCGGAAACGGCGAAGCACGCGATCGTCGGCTCGAAGAACCGCATCGTGGAAATGCACCGCTTCGCGGTGTACAACTCGGCTGCCTACCACGCTTCCAGTGTGATCACGTCGAGCATTCCACCCACCCCTGGGGAGTACCAGAGCGGGGTCGTGAACAAGTTGCAGGAGGCTTGGGGCACGGAGGGCTTCCAGAAGCTCACGGTGAACGCCGTGAGCCAGCCGGTGGACGGCGAAACGCTGTTGGGGCACGAGGTGCTGTGGTTCGTGACCACCGACGCGGAACTGCAGGAGGTGGTGCTCACCATCCGCGGGAGCGGCTCCATCGACGACTGGCTGACGAACCTGGACGTGGTGCCGCTCGAGCTAAACGCCGCGGAGAACTTCGGCACCATGTTCAACAAAGCGCAGTACCCCAACTCGGACATGCTCTCGGTCCACCGCGGTTTCTTCGAGGCCATGATGGACATCGAAGGACCCGCGCTGGACGCGGTCGCGGCCGCGATGACCGCCGCGACGGCGGGGGGTGGCTCGGACGCCGCCGACTGGCGGGTGGTCGTCACCGGGTACTCGCTCAGCGCCGCGGTAGGCACGCTCATGTACGCGCACTGGGTCGGCACCGACAAGATCTTGCGGGCCACCCCGCACCGCGCGAACGTCTACTGCTACACGTACGGCACCCCCGGCGGCTTCCCGCACGACGCCCTCAACCTTGACCCAGCAAAGTACATCGCCGTCGTCTACGCAGACGACATTGTGGCGCGCGTGAACAGTGGTCAGAATGCCAAGAACCAGGTGAACGCCGCGACTGCGGCAATCCAGGCGGCCACAAATGCGAACCCAGCGTTGCGGCAAGCCTGCTACCAAAACCCGGCTCCGGCTTCCTGCAAAGAAATGTGGAAGACGGTCCAGGCAGCGGTGTCGACGTTGAAGACCGACGCAAACGCGGCACACCCGTCGAAGTGGGGGATTGCCGGCGCGGGCGTGGTCTATTTGCCCCTGACCACTCCGGAGCGGACCGCCCAGCAGTGTTTCAGCGGCCAGACGCGACCGACGGAACTCGAGCAAAACGCAGCGTACGTGGTCGACCCGATCGTGTTTGACGAAATCTACTGGACTTTTGATCCAGTTGTGCTCTGGTTTAACCCTTTGCATCTCGCCACCAACGACCACGACGGCCCCATGCTGTCCCTCTCCTTCATCTTGTGCCACACAATCGCCAATTACATCGCAAAGCTGCGGCACGCGATTAACACGTACTTTTTGAACATATTAATTTACACTTGCATGCTGAGAGTTGAGTACAACTACAATCCATATTGTGCGTTTTAAATTAGCCAGACTATATTATATAGTTTGATAAAAATTAAAATTTCATGATCGCGGAGGGCCTTGAGGGGGGCGTTTGGGGGGGGGTTTGCGAGGGG
>RXOD01006449.1:0-10315 GCA_005223375.1 Amoebophrya sp. AT5.2
CTCGATGAGGCGGGGGCCGCGACCACCGCGAGTAACTACGCTGCGCTCAACCATCCAATGAGTCTTAAACAAACAACAAATTTATTTTCGTGTACTACTAGTACTAGTTTGTTTTAGTACTGTAGAGTAAAACTTCGACGGCAGAGGCTCGCACGGACCTGCAGTAGTTCCTGCGCGTTATCGATCGCACTGTTGTCGCCGATTTCGATACCCTCAGCGACGCAGTGCGGTTTTGCAGCCCCTCAGGTCACGTCACTCCTCTCTTTGTCCCTCCTGAAGACCTCAGCGGCAAAATTCATCAGGAGGAGCATCAGCCGTACTATTCATTGTCGAAAAGTGGCGCGACTGCGGATGGTTTTTATGGCACGCGCGTGTCTATGGGGTATGAAGAAGGGGGCGACTGCATACGCAGGCAATTGTTCATGATCTTGTTTGCGATCAAGACCACAAAAGTGTTGTGGTGTGTGTGTGCATTTATTTTCCAGCAGAGAAACGCGCGTCCTTCCTTCTTTGTCATTTAGCGTCGAGAAGATTGATTTGCTTCTGTTCTTGATGCCTGAGAGTCATTTCTTCACAAGAGAGTCAGTCACGTCTTCCCGCACGCCTCCCTCTACCTCTGCCATTGTCCCTTTGTCCACCATTGTGCCTCGTCTCCATATTCCACCGTTTCCTCAGCTGCCTCTCCCTCTTATTTCTTCCGATGGTGATGTTGAGGCTTCCCTTTGCCCTCTGCTTCTTGATCTTGCTCGTGCCCGTGGTGATGATGCGAGTGCCCGTGGTGATGTTCTGGCTCTTCATCCGACGACAGCGCCTCTTCCCCTGTCCGCGTGGCCGCGTGGCTTCCTTTCACTGCCAGGCGCGTGGTCTGGCCCTGCTTGTGGGCCGCGCGTGCGTCCTTGTGCGAACAGGAGAGGTAGACCAGTAGCAACGCACAAACAATCCCGACCACCGTCAAGGTCCTTTCCGTACTGTTCATATTCTTCCAACCCGGGATCACGAGCACCGCCAGCTGGTCAAGCGCCGAACCCTCGTCATCATTCTCCTCGGAGAAGAAAGGGTCGTCGAAGGGACAAGGGGGCGTACACTCCTGTCGGATGAGGCGATGGAAGGGTCCGGGGAATCCATCGAATGAACTACAAAGCCTCCATGATCTGCCAATAAAGTAGACAAAAGCTGTCCTTCTGTCAATCTTGTTCCCTGGAGAACTTTATTTTCAACCTGAACGTGAACCTCCGATGAAGCTACTACCTAGACGTTATTTTCTAGTAGTAGTAGTAAATTTATGCATTTTCCGCCCTCATATGCCGTGCCCCCCTCAGCGGGGGCAGAAACGGCACCGAACGCAGAGGCTAAGTAGTACCACTCTGTCCACCAACGTGCGTATCGCGACGCAAGCGCCACCGTCGTCCGCTTCGGCCAGGCTTTCTCTCGTTCGTTCTTCTATCCCCCCGCACTATGGTGGGACCAGTTGGTTGTACCAAGTAGCTACGTGGTAAGATAGAGTAAGTGAAATTTGGGCGGCCCCTTGGTCGTCCCGAGAGGAGGTCTGCAGCTGTTGGAGCAACTCGCGGGCGGCAGGACTGGCACTCCTGCACCCTATAGCTGGCACTGGCTGCAACTAATCGCCGCCCTAGGTGCCCTCTTTTGCCCGCCTGCTTTCCGGTCCTACCAGCATTCACTAGTCAGTGACTTTCCGCGTATCTCTGGCCTCTGCCTCCCAACAATGGCTCACCTCCCAAAGAGGAAGACGCCGACTCGTACTTCCAATAATCAAAATCATGGGGCATCTTTGAAACCGCACCAGACCTCAACCTCTTCTCGCCGGGTACGACTCTTCAGAGCAGCGACTTAATCGGCACTCGCCAGGCGCCACCTACTTTAAGCGAGGGAACTACTGCTCCTATCTACCTGGGATGCCGATGTTGCCACTGCCTAGTACTCTCTTATACCACATCGCCACATCGGTTACCAGCTGGTCCCCTCCACCTAAACACTCGCTCGTGCTGCACGGCGTCCATTCGGTCCACTCCGTCACCTTACACGCCGGCAACGTCGCGTCTAGCTCGGTGTCGCGGAACCGGATCCCGCTCAGGATGATGCAGTCGCTCCGCCCCATTTCGTCCACCTTACCCACGCCCGTGCTGGTGCACTCCGGGTACTTTTCTAGCGGTTCGCTGAAGACCCCGTCCTCCATCTCCGTGACCAGCTGGGAGTCGTCGACCACGAGTTTGTACCACTTAAAACCCGCGGCCCCCGGCGCCAGGGGGCTGAGCGGGAAGCTCTGCGGCGCGCCCAGCTCCCGCCGATAATCCCGGTAGTAGTAGTTGTGGCTGCGCTCCCGCACGTACCCCGCGTTGTCGTACAGCAGCACCTCCCCCTCGGCGCAGTCCGGGGCGCCTGCGGAAACCGCGGACCCGCAGCCGTAAATGCGCCACTGCCGCGGGAAGTGGTCCACCAGCACGCCGTAGAGGTCCACGTGCGTCGGGGAGATGTCTTGTTCCATCTCGAAGAACAGCGTCTGCGGGTAGGTGCAGTCCGACTTGAAGTAAGTGGTCCAGTCGCCGTCGCACATCTTCCCCACGTCGGTGTCGGGGGCGAGGCAGCTGGTGCCCGCGCCGGTGCAGAGCTTGGGAAGGTAGACACGCCCCAGCTCGCACAGCGAGTGGTACGGGTTGCAGCTTGCGTCCTCGCCGCACACACTGGAGACGCGGTCGCACTCGGAGTCGGGGTACACGGCGAGGCTGCGGAGGCAGTTGGATTTTCTCGAACCCTCCTCAGCCTCGTCAAACTCGCGAAACGACCCGCAGATGTTGTCGCGGTTGGGGTCCTTGAACTGGTACACGCCGTTGTAACGCGCGTCCCCATAACCCATCATGCCCGAATTCGCAGTGTCGACAGCACCTTTTTGTTTGTCTTTGTGGACGAGGGAGGATCGATGTGGACGAGGGAGGACCGATGTGGACGAGGGTGGAACGACAAACACAAAGTAGCATCAGGATCGGGGGACGTGGAAGCATCAATCGTTGTAGCCGCATCAGCACCTGAAGCCGTTTCCGGGTGTTTTGCGCCGAGCGTGTGGCCGAGTTCGTGGGCTAGGGTGTGCCACGTGCTCGCGCCCGTGTAAAGATTCACCCCCACTCCGTCCTCGTTTCACTTACAGCGGAGAAGCCGAGAGGTGGCAGTCCGATAAATATGGTCCACCTTCTTGTCCCTTCTCCATCTCCTTCCAATGAATTATTGAGATTTTTGGCATCATCATCTGCTCCTGCACCTTCTCCTGAATAGAGCAAGAGAGAAACACGACTCACACACGCAATGAGCATGAGCTGGCGCAGCTGCTACAGCTAATGCCAAAAGCCTACGCTCCTCGGACGAAAAGCTGAAGCAGCTCCTATAGCCTGCCGGATCTGATCCGATCAGAGCGTGTTTCCTTACCTTTCTCCTCAGAAGTAAATAACCTCCACAGCACTGCAGATCATATTTGCAGACGCTGGCAGGAACATCAATCGCTGATAAAGATACGCCTAGCCCCGATCGCCATCGGCGGTTCGTGCTCGTACAGGGTTCGTGCTCGTACAGCTCTCGCCTTCCTCGGATATCCTCGCGTAACGCACGCCTTCCCGGTGAACGCGAGCCCTAGAATGCTGGTGTCTTCCGTACAGTACACGATCATGTGGGTCGCGATTGCCCTGTCGTCCGAATCCGGGCCGAGGTTGGCGGCCTTCACGGCAAGCAGTTTTTGGTACACCCAGTCCTCCTGCAAGTTGGCGGCGACGTCCCCCGACGGCGGGCAGCCAACCACCGGGTCATCCGTCAGCACTATAAAGGAGCGATGGTAACCAGCCACTTATTAGGAGGCGAAGGCAACCACCTTTGTTTACAAGAAACTCAAACTTTCATTCGATGTATACATTGACAGGGACCGGCGCCGGAAGAAAACGAGCTCTACGCAGACACGATCAATCATAGCGGGCCTGTGCTGGGCTTCTCGCCCCCCCGATTGCCCGGAGGTGCTGCGATCGTCCCTACAACCCCTTACTGTTTCGCTTTTCTGCGGACGATAGCCCGAAGCCACTTCTAAACCTGAAGAATATTAGGGACGCTCCCGCTCATGTTTCTTATTTTTTTTATCACTAGTATAGTATCAGCAAGCCCTAGATGAAGCAATCCCCTCGAACGCACCCGCCTAGAACCACGTCGCGGGCGCGGTCGCTGCCATCGCCATGGCCCTGGCGTCCTCCGGTCGCAAAAAATAGTCTCTTGGTGTAGTTGGTAGTACGTGTTCGTGTACGTCCGATGTTGCAGTGGGTGCTGTTTAAAAAAAGTGGCTGGCCAACATAACCTCATCTCCGGCGTACACCGTCGACGTGCCGACTTTTAACACCACGTGAAACTGGTGCTCGTAAATGAAGGAGGTCTGCCACAGAATCTTCGCCATCTCGCGATGCGTGGTCTCTTCGTGGTCCCGAAATATCAGCTTGTTCGTGCCGCGGTCAGCCTGCAGTGGTGGTCAAGGAGTTCGTATATCATGACTGTGGAAGAGGATCGATCTAAAGAAGCAGTATCGGTTGCGGTTCATCTTTTCATTTTTTCAGCTGCCATTAAAGACGAGGTGGCGCTTTCTCGAGTGAAATGAGCCATGAAAGAGCCCCTTCCTTCGTCGGATGATCACGACGACCACCAACGAACATTCACTTAAGAACGGGAGAAAACCACCCAGAACATGATCATGAGCATGAGCAATCTTCATCTTCATAACTTCGATTGATACCATCATGTTGATCTCCGCCTGGTGCATGACTGCGTCCGAGGGGTAGCAGGTGCCTTCCCCGTGCACCGCGTCTGCCGCCGCGTAGGCCTCGGGATAGGAGACGCCGCTATCGTCGTCCACTGCATCAACGCTGGTACCAAACGCGTTCGCCAGTGCGTCCGGGTCGATTTCCACCGTCGCCTCCTCTAGCTGCGAGGAGGAGGTGTCATTTGTTCCATTGTTCGACGCGACGATCAATGTGCTCGAGTTCTCGTAGGACGTTATGATATTGCCAGTCGAGGAAATCGACATTTTTGAAGATGAAGAGGAAGTGCCTCTAGAAGAAATCTTCTTCTGCCCCCCTGCACTTGCAGAAGTAGATGAGGACTTTAGTTTTGCGTGCTCGTTTGATGTCCGCTCGAGCAGTAGACTGGGGAGCTCGAACCGCCGCACGTACGCCCGCATAATCTGCCGGTGGTCATTGCCCTTCTTGATGCTTTCCACAAGCGATGATGCTGGCGTTCCGTCGAGTCGTGATCGGGAAGAATTTTCACCTTCGGCCGGTCCCACCGCCGCGGCCCCAGGGCCATGATCGCCTGCCTGTGCATTTTTTCGGAGGAGCGCCGGGAAGGAATTCGCGGGATGCCAGGAAGTGTCCTCGCGCACGATCCAGGAGGGCATTTTCGTAAACGGGGAGGCTTGATCCTCTTCGTCGTCGGGGTAGGTGTTTGCGTCCTCTTCCACCCGCTCGCCCGGTTCGCTGGATTGCGACTGTAGAAAGGACGTCAAGACTTACAGAGAGACCATCAGAAAGAAAGCATCCCGGTCCAAAACATCAGCTCACGACCTTCACCACGCGATGGCCGCACTGGCCGCACACGCGCCGGCGCGGCGTGCGAGCATCTACTTCTATGTATACGAAAGCAACATGTGCGCCACAGTCAAGCTGGGCAGGCAAACGAAAACTTCCCAAAACTGAACCTGCCACCACAAAAGGGTTGGCTCCGATCGGCGCGGACACCGCGCCCATCCCCACGCATCCACGGTCGCGCTCGCGGTCGCTGGCGAAGGCCCCTAGTAGCTTCAGAAGATGAAACCCGAGCATAGTCGGCCGAGTCGGATGAACCTCTCTGCGCACGGCGTGTCGCGAGTCGGAACATGAAAACAGAGCGGGATGCCTTTTCTCGATGGATTTCGACTACCACCTTACTAAGGAGCTAAAGGATTTGGATTCCGCGTCCTCGACGTGGAAGAAACCGCCTCGTTTTTCCGTGTCGAGCAGCATCGCGTGAACTATTTTTCCTTCCTGCAAAATCACTTGAGCGGTCGGACTGCGGTAAAATTCATGGTATTCCTCAGCGTCCGGCGCGCCGTCCGTTCCTGCTTCCTTTTTCCGCTTCTTGTGTTTTCTCTCTATGCTGCTCAAAGCCTTCTCGTTCTTTTTTTGCTATGAAGCGATCCAACCACGAAGCGAGCGCGAGCCGGAAACGCATCAAACACAGTACTAATTTTTACATGTACATCTACATTGTAGTTAAGTTGTGTACGTAGCAGAACGTAGCAGCGAATCGGAAGCGAGCCTACGCCTAAAGAGGACAGAGGGGCTACTACAACAGTGGTCCCGACGCCACCCCTAGTCTGGAGGAAGGTCCCGTAGAGCAAGGGGGGCCCGCATGCCAAGTCCTGGGGGGCCAGCTGCTCGTATAGATTACCACGCGCAAAAGTTATGTCTCCGACTCTGCTCACGTCCCAGCTGAGCTGGACAGGACTGGAAATGGAAAAATAAACATCGTCGTATTACTTTTCCATCTGCGTTTACTGTGACCAGCGTGGTTCTCTTCGTCCAGGGACCGTGTGGCGCTTTTACGAGTCGGCCGAAATGCAGGCCCGCCATCGTGATGTCCACAGAAGATAGCGCCTCATTCTCATTATGCCGATGCCGCACGTACTCCACTGCAAGCTCGTGGCCGTACTTTCTTCCTTTGCCTGCTTCTTTTTGTTTTTGCTGCCCAGCAGTGCTGGCGGCCTGCTGGTGATCATCACTGGAACTGCCGCTGGTACTGCTTGTCCTCGCGCGTGCGTCCTCGAATTCCGCCAGCTCCCCCACCTCCATAGTCCGCAGGAGTTTGTTTCTCTCGGCCCTCCGCGTCGCGGAAAAAAGACAGGGAAGAGAGGTAGAGACGAGCAGCGGCAGCACAACGCGTCCAATCTTCCGAAGATTCGAAAGACGAAAACCTGCTCCCGCCATCATGAGGATCGATCGCTGAGGCTGCTGAGACGAGGACGTTGCTGGTACTGCAGTTCGACTTCGAGCGCAGCGAATTGGTTCTGCGCTGAGTATTTCCTGCAGCAGAGGCAACTACTCGCTGTGTTCCTGCTATTAATTGGGATTTTCTTCTCTCGAGTGATCTTTTATGAAAATCAAAATATTTCGTGGGGGACTGAAAATCCATCGTCAGCGGCGCGTAACAGTAGCCCCTTTGCTTTGCTCGTACTCATTTTTCCACTCATGGAAAGTATGGCTCTCCTCCTTGATTCTCGCTTCCGCCCTCCTTTGCTGCCCTCGATGGTCGAATAGGAAATCGCAGCACAACCCCAGCTCCGCTACCACATCGATATTCACCTTGCTACAACTTGTTGTCCATCACCACGTGTTTGATCACTCTATGACGCACCTACTTCAACTTCACCATCATGTCATTTGTCATCGTAAAAAAACATCCGAGTTGAGCCGACATACTCTCATCGGGTCTGTTAGGTAGCGCCAGAGGGGGGCGTATTGAATTCTAGAGTTCTACGTTCCATTCCATGCGAAACGTGGGTTGCTCCTCGTTCTTGAGAGAAGCAGAAGGTAAAACCTATAAACAAACTTTCTATCTTCTAATTCATCTCCTGAATTCTGTTTCTGCGTCGCAGCTATGGCTATGCAGCTTATGCATCCCCTCTGGCTTCCCTTGTTTTTGGGCTAACGCTCAGGTTGTACACTCCCTAGGAAAATGGTTTCGACCGCGGTTCTGTTCTTTGCGTATCGGTCGCATTTACATCTGTACCTCTACACCAGCTACTTACTCACAGTACATGATCTGCTTCTGACGCGTAATTGTAATTCAGGAGTCATTGTCATTCACTCACTCACTAGTGCTGGGGACGAAGATCAGTGAAAAAATCTAGCTCTCTAGATCAGGGTTGTTCCAGACGCGCTGCTTCTGCTGCCAAATTGGTTGTCCCATGAGCTTCTCACAGCTGGGATGCCGGAGAAGCGAGACCGACCTCAATGGGACGCATCAACGAACGTCGACTCCCAGCAGCACGACGTGGTCCACATTACCAAGAGTGGAAAAAGGAAAAGCTAATACTTCTGCGCGTATCATACGATCGAAAAAATCGACCGATGAAACGAACATTGATTTCTAATTCTATCAAAAATCTGTCGATACTAGCTATGTCGAGCGGAGATGTTGATGCTACTTAAATTACGTTCGTCTTGACCAGCTACCAGCTCACAGTTTGACGATGACGGCCGTGATATCATCCACCACTTGCCCCATCATGCGGATCTGCCAGCGCTCGAAGCATTCCTTGGCCATCACTTCCGCGGTCGCTGGCACGTTCATCTTTCCTTCGGACAAATAGGAATTTACGAATTCCACGCTTTCCTGGCTGCTCATGAATTCCCAGATGCCGTCGCTGCAGAGCAGCAAAAATTCGTCCACTATATCCGGGCTCAGACTGGTTTTGGAGGGGTCGCGCCGCCTGGACCCAGAGGACCCTCCGGCGCCTCCTGGTGCCCCCACGAGGCCACCAGCCGAAAGCGCGACTACCCCGGGAATGTTGTCGTCGGGGGAAGATGTAGATGTCGACGCACTTGCGGTGTCTACGTGTAGTGGGGAAGACGAAGTTGCCGCTGCCGTGTTCTGTAGGAACGTAGGAACGATTGCGTGCTGCGTAGCAGGGGACGAGGTGGCGTGTTCTAGTCGCGCTCCCGTGGATGTCGATTTCACGAGCCTGGTCTGACTGCTGCTGCGCACCTTCTGAACACTGACAGTGGGCACCGGAGATATACCTGCGCATCCATGTTGATGGGATGACCACGATGAACCAAAGTTTTTAGAAATTGCCCCCCGAACGCGGAGAAAGGACGAGGATCAATTAGAGATTGACATCGCGACAGTCAGGGGACAACTATGCTCTGTCTCTATAAGATGAGAGCAAGGTAGTCGCACACTTTTAGGTCTCAGGCCGTCGTAGAAAAACAAGTGTAATGAAAAGACTGCTGAGTAAAAACAAGTGTATAGAAAGCGTACCCGCGTCGTAGTAGCCCGCCAGGTCTCCCAGCGCTCTGGACATGTTGAGCCCTGGGTATCTGCCCGCTTTCGCGTACACTCGGTAGTTGTAGAATCCGTCGAAGATGACCCGCCCTCCCGCGTTCTCTATCCTCTCCCGCTCCGCCGGGTCGTCCGGCTTGTGATCCTGCGTCAGGTCCACCGCAAACAGACCGTCGTTCGGTAATTGTAACATACCATCTTCATCGGCTTGCAGTTGGCCCTGCTCTGCGTGGCAGCTGTAGTCACTGGGTACTCCGGGCGGCAGGTTTATATTCAACGGCGGCGCGACGTTCGTGCGTTCACCTGCTGCATTATTTGTAGAAGTACTAGAACTCCCGCCCTGCGAAGAAGTAGCAGCTGCCTTATTGTCCTTGTTCAAAAGCCCGGCTTTGGCGGCGGCCTGCGGCAGCGACAGCCAGGAGGACGCCTTGTTCAACAGGTGGTCGATTTTCGCGCCCTGCGTCTGCCCCGGAAAGTTATTTTTCCCCCTCGTCTTGCCGCCCCCTTCCCCGGCGTCCTCCGCTGAGGCGGACGCTGCAGCCGCCGTGTTCGTGTTGCGGCGGCCGAGCACGGCACGGGAGTCGCCCACGTGCGCCGTCCAAAGCTCGCCCTTCTGCTGCAGATGCAGCACCACCGTCGCGGTCGTACCTGCGTCGAGAGACCATCGGATCCGGCTCCGCATCGAGGAGCGATAATTTATTCAAATCTTAACTTATGGGTGAGCCACGACCTCAACCTGATGATGATGATTTACCCTGCAATGCTGATGTTGATGATCATGAACTACGTGAATATAAATCACAGTTGTTTCATCTACAACGAAGTACAATTGCTGTAGTACTTAAGTATGTATAGTACTTAAGTTGTACCCGAGAATTGCGCGTTGAGGTGTCCGACTTCGGTGGCTTGCTCCAGGAGACGCTGCGTCTGCTGGAACGCGTTCTCGAGGGCACTGTCTGGTTGCGAGAGCAGCAGCGGGTCGAGCAGAAGCACTTTCACCAGCATGTTTTTGGCGAACTCGGACACGTCGTGCCCGCAAGGCCCGTGCCCGTCGAAAACACCGTAAATCGACAGGTCGGGGCCGGCCTGAGATATACGACAGTGCTATTGATTCATGAAATGCAATGTTGAGGACGAGGAGGAATCGGTTTTCGTTTTCGTTTTTTGAGCCTCCTGGGGCTGGGACAATGTGCTACTTACAAACATGTACTTAGGATGTTGTGAGTGACATCAAAAGAAA
>RXOD01006450.1:0-10315 GCA_005223375.1 Amoebophrya sp. AT5.2
GGCAGCAGCTCCACCTCTGCCACGCGCTGCACGAGGCCCCGACAAGAGCCTCTGTCCCATAGCTCCAGCACATCAACAGCCTTGCTGCAGTAGAGCAGGTAGTGGAGCCGCGACTTCTCCCCCAACGTGAGGATCCCAAACAGGGCGAGGCAGGTGCGCGGGGGATACTTGGTGTTGCGCTTCAGCCCGAGCGGCGTCTCGCTGAACACCTCGATCCGACAGGTGCGGCGGCAGATCTGCAGAAAATGCGCGCCGCCCGGTGAGATTCCGCCAGGCCCCCGGACCCTCCCAGGCACCCAGGCCACGCCGCGACGCTCCACAAACACGTGGCCA
This sequence comes from Amoebophrya sp. AT5.2, assembly GCA_005223375.1. Lineage (NCBI taxonomy): Eukaryota > Dinophyceae > Syndiniales > Amoebophryaceae > Amoebophrya > Amoebophrya sp. AT5.2. The sequence goes on from RXOD01006450.1 coordinate 334, forward strand.
TCCGTCACGTGCACGTGCATAGTCTCGGGATGCATAGAATGCGGGGCAGCCGCAGCTGCACCACCGCCGCGACCATCGCCGAACAGCATCGATGCGGCCCTCAGCAGCGCGGACCTCCAGCAGCGATCCACCGATCTTTAAACCAGGAACTGCTGGAGTATCATAACAAACTCATTGTCGATCTTCCACCCTGTCTAAAGACGGGATAAAACTCCTTGGCATTCACATCTAGTGCTGCTCCCCATCCCCTGAGGCTCCTGCCAGCGCTGCAGGTGCAGCTCGGAAGCTGCTCCTGCCTATTGTCATTGTGGTCTTTCTTGAGAGGCATGATTGGCTTCAGATGTTGGCGGGGTTCGTTGTAGTGAAACTCCAGCAGTAATTGCGTCGGTGCCGGCCTATGAGAACAAAAACACAAACAAAGTGGCGACTGCGAGTCCGTTTTCCATTGATTTGGTTTTTGCCGAACATTCGCGTCAACTAACAGGGAGCCTTCGCGGTGCAAGTAGAGCACACAAACGCGATGAAACCGCACCGAAATAGCCGCAAAGCACTCAAATAAGTCACCAGACGAAGGAACGACTCGGTTTGCACAAACTAACATAGTATCTCTGCACTCCGTATAATCATTTAGAAGTGGAAGCGCGCGTGCTCCAGCAATCCTGCCCGGCACACCCCTGGGTGGTCATCACTCGTTACGGTGATGAATTTTCATCCCGTCCTGTTTCTCCCACCTCATTTACATTTGTCATCGCACTGCGGCGTCCATTCTCGTTCCGATCAGCGAGCCGAGCTGATACAACGTCAACGGCTTCTCCTTCATAGTACGGGCCACCAAGCGGGACCACGACCATCCGTCTCAGTGTCAGTGTCAGTGTCAGTGCTACTGGTAGGAGTTCATCCAACAACGTTGACGCTTTTACCAGAGCCAGAGAGTGAGTACTAGAGATGAGGCTATAGACCGATAAAGGCTACGGCTCTGCGAATCCAAACAGCAGACTGCGATGCTCAACTGTGACCGCGGATGAAAACGAGAATGTGAAATGTGCCCGCAGGTACCACGGCGGTCAGTTACTCAAAACGATCGCACGGTCCTTTACCAAAATTAATCCTGTGCGGTCCTTTAAGGAACAACAAATAGAAATGGCTTCTATAAAATGCTGGCTGTACGTTTAAATCACGGGACCGGGAACATGAGATGCTAGTATTTTTCGGCTTCCGTCAGAACCCCAGCCCCATCAGCCGGAGCGATCCGTGCGAAAAACCCCTCTCGCGCCGGATGATCATCTGTCCGGTTCGTTGTCGCCGGAGTTGTCAGGGTCAGCCTCAGATCAAGAGAGAGACCAACGCCAAGGCAAAGTCTTCTTTTCCAAAAAAAAATAAAGAAGCCCGATTGATAGAGGTAGCGCGGAGGCGCTCGTGGTCGACCGCGTCCTCGTCCTCGATCTTCTCTCGTACTCGTGTCGCAACAAGAAGAAGAATCATCTTCGACGCTTTTTAATTATTGGGTTAGCTGGTTCTTGCCGAAGTAGCGTTCCCACTTGATGTGCACGTCGGGGACCAGCCTCCCGTAGTGGTCATTCCTAGCTGTGCGCACGCTTATCTCCATCCCGGAAACGCGCGGCAAGGGCGTTCGCAAAGCGCCGCTCTGCTGACTTCCGGAAGGATTCTTCGGCCTGTTGCGAAGGAGTTGTTGGCCGGGCGTCCCTTCCCACAATTCGTCTAAGCGATTGGGGCAGTCCTGGCCCATGTGCTTGTAGTCGAAGCGGTACTCGAAGGTGACTTGCGGCGCGTGCCTGCTGAGGCCCCCGTAGACGTAGATTGGCTCTGGCGGATCGCCATTCACCGCCGCGCCGTCCTGTTCCGCGAAGGACCCGTACGTGACGCGCAGGAAGTAAGTCGGCCCGCACCCCGAGTCGCGGCCGTCGTGGAGCTGGGGCCCTGCGATGCTCACACGGCGCTGGTTCCAACTCCAAGGCTGCCCCGTGGAGAGGATCCTGCCGTCCTGCGTGCGCCGCTCGAAGTGAAGAAAGGCGTCGGCCTCGCCCCCGTCCTCCTCGCGGCGGCGCGCCACGACGTCCTCCGCTAACCATCGGAAAAATGGCCTCGCCACGCGATAGAAAGCGACAGCGCCTGCGCCGCCGCGAGTGGGCGGGCCCCTGAAGAAATCGTGCAGCCGCTGCTGCATCGTCGCAAGCGCCTCGGGATCCGCCATTACAGCCTCTGGCCAGAAATCCCTATTCGGGCCGGTGCCGGTGTTGGTGCGCATCAGAGTCGCGCCCCATTTCCAATTGGGATTTGTTCCTGATTGCAACTGGTCGCTGGCAACAATTGAACTTGAAGATGTTGTGGCGGTTTTCGTTTTCAGGAGGTGCTTCTGCATGACCTGCCCGATCGCGGACAAGAAGCCCGCTGCGCCGGCCTCCTCCGCTCCCTCCGCGACCGTTGCCAGCCCCTCAGCGTCGTACTCAAACATCTTCGCGAACCCCTGCTCTACCTCTACTGCAGACCTCCCCGCGACTGACGCCCCACTGCGAGATCGCTCCCCCGCTAGATCGGTCGAGGCAGCCCCCCCGAGCGTGTGCGTCTGGGTCGCCACGGGGTTGGCTGGGTAGCCGTGGTGTACCGCGGACAATGTCAATCTCACGTTATGCCGGGACTTGTTCTCTTCCGCGACGCGGTCCTTTCTTGCGAACCCCCCTCGGGCCGTCAGCCGCCTCAGGAGGGCCGCGGGCGTCAGATTGGCGGCTACCACCTCCCGGTCCCGCCCCCTCCGTGTCCCGTGTATTAATTGGTCCCACCACGCGGAAATGCTCCTTCCGTTCCGGTTCCCCCGAATCTCGTCCAGCACGCGCACCTCATACGCTTCCCGCCGCTGGTTCCGCCACTTCCCCTCCACCGTGTCCCGGTGCACCTGGTACAAAGCCTCTGCTTCCGCGGCCATCAACCCACGGCTTTCGATTTCGTCGTGGTCGTTGTTCCCAACCCCATCTACAACTTGTTCATCTCCGGAATCCTGGGCAGCACGCGCATCCCCTCCATCCGCGTGGCCGCTGGAAGGGTTATCGCTCGCCGTCGTCCTCGTCCCTTCCGTATCCGTCGGGGGGCCGAAGAGCCGGTGCCACAGGCTCTCTTCGTCGGTTCCGCTTTCAATCCGCGCGAGGAGGTCCAGGTGTTCAGCCACGGAGTCCACTTTTACCAACCGCAAAATGCGGTACGACCCGATCGGGACATTTTTATTTTTTAGGTCCTCCGCTTTTCGAAGATCCAACCGGCGCGGTTTCACTCCCCCGGAGCCGCTTCGAGCAAGGACCAAACGGCTTGCGAGCACGCGGTTGAGTGCCCGCACGCGGTGTTTCAGCAATTTGGCTGTGGCCCTGCACGGGGTGCTGGTCTACCGGCGCAGACTCTGGTTGGTTGGGGGGGAGTTCCAGAGCCTCGTCGAGGTCCGTAACCGTGAGCCACCGCGAAGAAGCCGGCGCTTGATCGCTCGCGCTCGACGTCTGCTGGGTGGACGTGGAACAAGTGGGACCGGGAAGATGACAACCACCGTCCGATGGCCACAGTTGCTGCAAGACCAGCTCGTGATACGCATTCATGGCCTCACTATCATGCCGCTCTCGGTACGCACGAAGCACGTCACGCCCGGTCCTTGAGGTTGGAGTGTCGATAGACTCAAAAAGTTCACCCGGCTCCGGCCCATACACCGCAATGGTCCCAGTACCGAGAAACCGCTCTTCCGAACTCGGCGCCGGCCCAGAGGACGCTATCGTGGGACCGCCCTTCCGCTTCATGGCAAAAGTGGTGCGCAGGGGCTGGCTAGACCACGCGAGTTGCTGGACAGCGACGCTGAGGGCAATGCGAATGCGAATGCCCTTGCCCACCGCCGAGCTTCTAGCGTGTCCTCGCTTGCCGCCCATCTTCGTCGATATGCCTCCTCCGAGCGGTCCCGTCGGAGGCTACCAGCGAAAAGAACGGTGGATCTCGGCTGCAGCTTCTAAGGACGGCCAATTTGTGGAAGCGGTCTACCTTTACTTAGATAGTGCTATGGCTTCTCCTTCTGCGTCTGCCGCCCTCTGGGCAGTGAGCTCCTTATGTAGCGAAGTCCGAATGTTTGAAGTATTTGTCCTAGTCCTAGGTAGAGCGCAGATTGAGCAACAGTGGAATGCTATTTTACTACTAGAAGAAGTACAATGAAAAGAGTAAAAAAACAAGTACAAGAAGTACAATGCAAGAAGTACAAGTAGTCAAATGCTACCCATTCTCTGCAAAATTCTGCTCCGATGGTCTTGGTCGCAATAAAAATTAGTGCTAGGTGGCCTGAGCGTGTTCGGGTACGTCCGCGTCAGATCGTCAAACGTCAGAGGATCCTCACTACAACCGACGAGAATAATGATCTTTCGATTTCGTCGACAGAAAATGTGGATCGCAGGCATTTTTAGCTTGCTTCAAAGAACGGATTCGTGGCACGGGACGAATTTTCTTGCTGTGCCGCTGCTGCCTGCCGCTGTCAATTGTCGTGATTGACCTGCTTCTACTGCATCGTTTGCGGCAGTTCGACAGACCATGACAACTCATCTTCATTCAATCCTAAGTAGTTTCAATCAATTCAGTTCGTAGTCGATCAATCGAAGGTGATCAATCGATTTCATTCGGATGCCGTTGTCATCGGATCGCTGGATGTCATCCGATGAGGATCGTACGGACCTCGGCCACCTCCAACAGAGTCTTGACTAGAACTAGAGACAGGTCGTGCATGTTGTAGTGAATCGGTCCTAATCGAATCCTTAGAATTTGGAGCATTTGCGTTTCTGCTCGTCGAGCAAGGCGAAATTTTACCTAAAATTAATTGCGTGATGGTGATCGACTCATTTGAAATTGAAGCAAACTGTATTCTCTGATAAAAATGACAATCGGCCGACTCGTTGTGGTTCTCATGCAAGATCGCATCGCGCGGACTCACTTTACCTATATGCACCTTGTTGCATCGCGATCGGTGTTCTGAAAAAACACAAAGTTGCTAGTGTATCGGTCAATCGGTTGTGTTCCTACGCAGGATGAAAGCGCCCTACTGTTGGTAGCTGTCCGGCCCCAGGTCGTTTTCCACTTCGAATGCGTCGCCTTCCTGGTAGTCTGCGTCTGGGCTCATCCCTGTGCGGCGGTAGTCTTCTTCCCCGACTATGAACGCAGACCCTCCGAAGGAGCTCCCGACGTTGGTCCCATAAGCTACTTCCGAACTGTTGAAGGCTTCTTTTTGCCCCTCCGCTGGCCCCCCCGAAGACAACACCCCCCAAAGACCCCCTGCTGTAGTTGCCGAGTTGTTGTAGCTGCCGTTTGTCCTCTCCAAGGCCGCAAAGCCGATCGGGCCGAGCGGACCCTTCGGGGTCAGTTTCGGGTCGCGGTGCAGAAGCAAGTGGTACCGCATCCAGAACTGCTCGTGGTGCGTGAGCCGAAACTCCAGGTGCCGCAGCGCCCACTCCTCCGTGTCGAGCAGGTGGTCCTTGGGGTACAAGGGAAACAACTTGTTCGTCGGAGGGTAGGCGCGCGAAGGAATCCAACCTGCTGAGTCAGCCAATGATGTGGAAGGAGAAGTTTCCTCGCGGTTCATAGCTGCGTCGCGTCGGCCGATCGTTCGGGCCACCATACTTTAGTAAATCGATAGAAGCAAAATATTAGCAAAGTATGCAAAAATTAAGTACGGAACACGAACTTGAACCACCAGGTGAAGGGTATGTCTTCGTCGTAGATGACTTGGCAGGCGATCCGGAACAGAATGGTCATCAGCTTGCCGATTTCCGCGTCGTTCGCGCCCACTCTCCCCGAGGCGCCCCAGTACTCTCGCTGCCGCTCCTGCAAAACGAACGGCCGATCCGAGCCCGGGATGTCCTCCTCGGGGCGCAGGGGTATAAAGGGGGGGCCAGCTATGGTAAGTGGCGTTGTCAATTTTCTCTAAGAAAGTACCCCCCAATAGCTCATCTCCCGACGAAGCCCCCTAAACCCCTATCGAATTATGGGGCCCATTGATTTCTAAAAACCGCCCCAGACCAATTCGCGCCGGGTATGAACCTTCAGAGCGCCCTGATCGGCTCTCGCCATCGCAAAGTGGGGACCCCTTTCCTAATTGACTTAGACCACTTGCTCACTCACCATCGCTGGCCCCGTCATAAGCACGCCCTGCCGCCGCTTCGGGGACTTCAACGGACTAGGGGCGTCGGAACGATTCAGCGCGTCCAGCCGTGCGTAGTACCAACTGGCGTATGCAAGGACGCCTGTGGTGATCGAGATCGACAGATCGCCGACGAATTCAATTGAGCCGGCATCTTCATGCGTCGAGAAAAAAAGAACTCTAAGAGCTACGCACCTACCTATCATGCAAGCTTCGCTCGATTAATCCGACCTCCCGCCGGATCTTCGATGAACGAATCCTGTCAGCCGATGGACGAAATGGATTCATTTTCATCGTCAATTTATCTGAAGACAGCATCAGCATAGCGAAGATGAATTGAGCGATAAGTACTCGCAGTGTCCTCTGCAGAGTCGATGTGGAAGAACTGCAGGAGGATGACCATGTTGCGAATGCTCTGCCACAACGGAGCGCTCAACGGAACCTTCGTCAGCACGACAAACCGCCGGCAAAACGCCACCAAATCGTAACCCACGCGCGGATGCCGCCTGAGGCCGATTGTTGAGGAGGAAGCGATAGGGTTAGGGACAGCGATCACACTCACTGCGGATAAATCATAGTATGAAGTAGGTACTGGTCGTTCCGCATGTCTTGTTCGGAGATTTCACGGTCGTTCCGGCTTGCGATGGCGGCGTAGCCCGTGGCGCCGTAGCGGTCTTGGCCCATGCGCTGGAACGACTTGAACGTGTTCTCGTGCAACTTCGCGAACGGCCCCAACAAATCCTCGTCTTCCGCGGTGATCGCCTGCAGATGCAGCGGGTAGGGATTCACTATATCCAGAAGATTCCAACGAAACCCACCCCACTCAGGCTGAGGCTCAGGCTCCTTTTCAGGCTCTTCAAATAAAACCATACATTGGGATAGTTATGTAGGGACGAGCAGTAGAGATCGATATATACATAAGCTATTGACTCCTTGAGCGTGAGGAAGACGTCCTTGAGGCAAGAGAAACACCCGGTGATGGTGTTAACCCCGCGCCCGGTCCTGGGACTCTCAACCCCGTCGTTTCCGCAGAAAGTCGGCGCCTTGACCCAAGCTCTCGCCTTCGAGCCAGGGAGTCGTCGCCAGCGACCTTTCGTCGGCTCAAGCTGAACGATCACCGCAATCATCGGCTTCTTGCGTCACGATAGCGCTAATATGATAAAAAAAAAGAACATCATCGAAAAAGTTTAATACGGGGGCCGAGCACGGGCTGCTGGTTCTCGTCGAGACTGCGCTCACACTCAGTTTCATCTCGCCCATCCCCAATTTGCACTTGTTGAAGGTGGGCCCCGTCGCTGCGAATTCGCCCGTAGTGCTGGTCTGCGTCGACGCTGTCGTGTCGACGCTGGGCATTCTGCTTCGCTCCATGGGTGTTTCTTCCACGCGCATGTAGAAGTCCCCCGAGGACGGCTCCCCCTCTAGGTCCCCTAGGTCCAGCGAGTCGACCCGGTCCCTGTTTCCCCTGCTAGTCCCCACGGAGGTGCCGGGGCTTGACTGCACGGAGGTGCCGGGACGTAAACCGCGGCCACCAGGAGTGTCCTGGTGATCGCTGCTGAGGCGCAGCGGGGAGTCTACCGGTAGCACCAGCTCGGACTCGGAGGGGAGCCTGTCCATGCGCATCAGGAAGCTGTTCGAGTTCGACAGTTGATGTTGCCCTGGATGCTGGTACGCCGCTTGCTGATGAAGATGCTGGTAGTACTGCCCCTCTCGTGTGAAACAAGATCCGAGACGTACGAAGCTATTCTTTACATAGCATGTCGTGGGAAATTCTTCGCCTATTCAAGGTGCGAGTGACCATGTGCTCGTACTGTGCTTCGCCAGACATCGCACCGCCGCCCTACCGCTTGCACAGTACACTGAATCAAATCAAAGTTTTACTGAATAAATTACAGATGGCCCAATCGATCTCCGTGCTTCACTTGGAGCGCATACTCCCGCTGCCTTCCACTACAACCTTTAGTACCAAAGTCTCTATATAAGTATGCCTTCCTCCGAACGAACTTCAAGTTCAACTTCGTCTACGTCTCCGTATACTTACTATTACTACTTAATGCCATTTAGTTTACCACTACTTCGTACGTGTAAAATGAACTGGACCGGGCATATTTCGGCTCCCGCGGAAGGAGTCGCTCGGCACGGTGGGCGGCTCCTGCACGTCCGCTGCGGGCATGCCCCCGAACCGCTCCTCCTTCAACAGCGTGAGGTGTTTCTCGACGAAGGCCTTCCGCTGCACGCTGTTCGCCTCGCCCTCTGGGACAATGCGCAGCGGCCGCTTGAACTTCCCGGATCCATTTCCCCCCGGCTGCTGTCCCCCGAAATTCCAGCCTCCCGCGGCGCGCTGCGACTCCCCCGCAGTCGAAGATGTCGATAGTTGGGGCGCAAGGCCACTACTGCTCAGCCCCGAAGTTCCTCGGTTCACCGCCTCCTTCGGCAGGAACGCGCTCCTCGGCACACCGCGCGCCGCGAGCCCCGGCCGCGCGGCAGCACCGGGACCTCGGCGCTTACTCAGCGGTAGCTCCGCGCGCCCCGGCGAAAGTGTGCTCACAGGCATCATGGCGAGATCACCGCCGAGCACGCTGGTGCCCTCAGGGCGAATAACTGGTGGCTCCTGCTCACCGTCCCCCATGCTTTCGTCCCGAGCTTCTTCTTGTTCTCCTCGCGGAACCTCCCGTGCCGCTGTTTGTGCTGTCTTTTTTGTCAATCCAGTGTTTGAGTTTCCACCAGGCGGCTGCAGTGCTTGCTGCGGATAGGCCTGGGAATGGGTCAGTCGAGCCGCGGCCTTGGGCGCCGCGGGTGGGGGCATCACGTGCGCAACTTGCTCCACTTGCGAAGCAGAAGCAGCGGCACTTGACGCGGGGGCCGCCGTCCGGGCCGACGGGTGCCGCGAAGTGCCGCCCTTGCCGCCACCCTTCGTCACGACGTCGCGCGTGGCGCCGCGGCGCGCAGCCGCCAGGTACGGTGGCTCCGCCGGCGACGCAGCCAGGGGCGCGGTAGAACTCGAGTGGCCTGATATTCAATTTCATTATCAGAGCTAGATTAAAGCTACAACGAAGTTCCTATCAATCCTAGAAATTTAGAATGTAAAGAGGCGAATTATCCATATTACGGATGGAACTACCTTCCGATGGGCGCCTGCGTTTGTTTGGCGGTGACACGGGCGGGGTGATGACCAGGCCCTGCAGCCTCTCCGCGACATCCTCCGTCGGGCTCTTCTCGTAGTACACCGAGCCGACCAGGATATCCGCGCGCTGCAGCTGCAGCACGAAAACAAAGATGTTGGTCAGCCGCTTCCCCATTCTTCCAGATATCGTTACGTTGGTACAACGAACTGTGAACTGTAATCAATGTACGATCGATGATGTTGACAAAGTAAAACTATGCCCTGTCGTGAGCGATGGCCAAAAAGGCTGTTCGCGCAGTGTACATCCTAGCAGGCATGTCACTGGAGTAATGGCGCGAAGGCCTAATACGCATGAAAGCGAGTACTAGACGGCGCGCAGCGAGATCGAATTTAGCGTATATTGAGCTGGTGAACTGGATTTCGATGCGACGACAACTTCTCTTTTGATACTGTTCTGGGTTTTACGTTCGATTCGATGGTGACCTCCCGTTCGATATTCATGGAGAACGATGTACTCTTCAAATGCTGCGATTTCGAACATTTCATATTTCTTTTTCTTTGTATTTTGTGCGTATTGGTTTGATCTTTCTTTCATACATACGTTTGTCGGGTCGTGGAGCTTGGTATTGTACATACGTATTAATTATTATCCGGGGGCACGCAGGCCAGCTATTTGCAAAATGTAGCTCTACGCTCGC